>CABEEJ010001631.1:67629-85290 GCA_901482245.1 Timema douglasi
GGGGGGGGGGGGGACTTTTAAGATATTGGCGCAATTCGGGCTAGCCCAAATTCGTATCTAGACGTCGATTAAGACTATAAATAAAATGGCTATTTTCATTTTCCCATGAAAATGACTCTAGCGTACTTTACAGAAGCGTAAATTTATGTATCTCCTTAATTATTTGAGATACTAAATAACTTATCATTGCAAAACTGTACTACTATTAAAAACACTTATTTAAAATTTATATTTATAAAAATAATAGCTTGAGATATTCTCAAATATATTAATACAATTTTGTGAGCTTTAGTTGTAAAGATATACTAAAGTTTTAACACAATAATTTTTTCCTAATTCCATAGAGTAAGTAAATAATTAAATCTCTCAAAAAGTTTGTTCTTTTTCCTTTAACCTCTTAGGTCATTTTGGTTCAATCATTTCCCCTATCTCTATCATTTTAGACTCAATAGTCAATATTTACCTTTTTTATTGATCTAAATTTATAAATTTAATAGCGATGCGATAACTATAAGATGTGCAAACACCTAATAAAAGGTCGACAACTTTAACAGGAATTCGAAATTTTAATACGAAGTGTTGACCCTTGTGAACCCAATATCGATCTTTTTTATTGGTCCAAGTATACAAATTAGGGCTTTAATTCCTTAAGAATAAAATTATAAAATTCAAAACCAGGAGTAAAAAAAAAAGTTTTACGTAAGTATAAAGCAATTTTTACTCAGGTTTGTGATGGTATATAAGAGTCTCCTACAAAAGATTAGAAAAAAAACCCATTTTTATTATAAATAATATGCTTTGATGAATATAATAGGATCAAATGTCTAAAACGTTGACTGCAGGGGTAATTTTCCCTATTGCCAAGAAATCTAGAAAGAAGTTTAATATTGAATTAGTGCATGGAAGTGGACTTTAATACTCAGTTTAATAAAATAATTCCACTCTTCAGCCGAATGAAGATTATTTTCTTCCCCTACTGGTACCTCTGAATTGTTTCTCCCATGAAATAATAAGTAGTATGGGCAACGAACGCTGTCATTAGCGCCAACTTTCAAGAACGCTGGTATAAACACACACTTATTTAATTGACAGCATAGACAAGCACAACTGACAGAATAAGCGTCCACTTACAGAATTGACGGCATAGGTTTGTTTAACTGCGGTGACTGGGTGTTTGCACGTCACCGAGACGATGCAGGCTCCACAGCCACCTTCATGGCACATATTCTTTGTGCCTCTTAGATGGGAATGGTCCCTGATGAATGTGTTCAGCGATGTGTTGGCTGGTACATTGGCATCCACTGTTCAAAATGAAACACATTTAATGGCATTGCATTTTTAAATAAATAATTTATTTTAACAGGCTCTTAGAAACAAAATTCTGATAAACAAACGCATTAGACGGTTGGATACTTTTACAAAGAGCATGTACAATTTTCTCACTAGAGGCCAAAGCGTGTCAACAATTTGACTTTATTGTGTACTAAATTTATTTGTGTACAGATAAATGTAGCTAAATTATTCTAAAGATCTTTTGGAAACGGGTTGGGGGTTCTGTTCTATATGCTAATCTTCCACTTTTTTGATTTTTGTTTGAATCTGGGTAGGATAAAATATGTGGAGATCATATATCAACCTCACAATGATAATTTCAAACAAATAAAGTAGTGATGCCATTCCTCAAACACATAGTTGCACAGTTTCACATTTTGTCACTAGAGGTAAGCCTATTTTTAACAAACATGAACGGTGTGGCCACAAACCTGCCAAAAACTTACTCTTTATCTTCATTACAGATACCAGTAATTCTGGGCGTATCTAAAGAAAATGTTACATCTTCAAGTATTTTAAATTAAAAATATTGCCAATCACTTTTTATTACTCTAAAACGTTATTTCATCAAAACTATACAATATAGATATAACCTTAATGGCTTTATTTTAAACAGGGGTGGATCACACTAACATTTGATAAACATTAAAAAAAACATTAAAAATATCTCTTGGTCCCTATAGAAATGTGATAAAAGAATGGTTGCAACTGCCATCTCTGAATTACTTATATACTATTTTAAATATTGGTATTTGAACCAATAATTTATAATCTTTAAGATTTGTGATATTTGTTGACTGCATTTTTTTTTATTACACCATGATCTGGCCTGTTTATCCACATTTGTTTACATTAATATTGAGGAGAGGGGGAAGGCTGATATTGGATTATTAAGTTAAAATTATGAAGAAATTCACCCAATTTATCGTGGGGGTAAAGTGATACACCATTTTGTCAAAACTTCCCCCTGTAGACATGACCTACATTTGAACAGTGACTAGACGAGCTTGACATAAGACCATGTGCCACTGATGTGGGTTATATGAAGTTAAGTGAATCAAGCATGTGCTTTCTCATTAATTGGAACATTGTATTGCACTAGTGTCTTTATAAATCCTCTAGTGCTTAGAGCTTTTAGTTTAGTCAGTATTTTTATATATATATATACACTAGAGTTGAGACTATCCGGCCCGGTTCTCAGGTGTTAATAAGTACGTTTTAAATAAACAAACCAGTACATACCCACTATAAAACATTTACCGACTATCTATTTTAAGCCACTTTGCGTTCTATTTTTCACTTCTTGTTCGTGCTTTGTAGCCAATGTTCCATTTCCAAAATAAAGTACCTTATGGTAGGCCTAAGGATTTAAAAAATATTTCTTGATTAATTCTTACCATCCCACTACAATTTTACATCGCAAGCAAAAACTGGGCAAATTCTATTATAACAAAGTTCCACGTTCTGTGAAAATTTAAAAAAAAGTATGCAAATCCATACTGAAAATTATTTACACTCCTGATTCCGTATTATCTGGTTTTTCCACTACCCGTCCCGGATTGTCGCCACTTTATCCCGGATAATCGCTACTCTTAATGTAATAAAAAATACAGTCAAATTATTGAGAATACAAATGATTGTAATACTAAAATTAGTTTACGTTGCCTGATATTTATGTGAAAAATATTTTGATTTCAAATCCCACAGAAAACTAACACTGTCAGACATTGTCTAAGTCAATGTTTCCCTATTTTTTTTGATAGCGACCACAAATATAATATTTTCCCTACCTGGCGACCCAAAGGGCCATTACATGTAGCTTGTACTTATTATTTAAACATTAGTATTTGTTTAATTAATTAAATTGAATTAATTTAAATAACAGGATTTTAACTATTTCAATAACGTCAAACAAAATGTAAAGCAAATTTTTTAAATGAAAATATGACTTGTTACGATGTTCGGTGAGTGACCAAAAAAATACTATTTCAGTGGCTACTATTACAATACCGTTTCATTCTTGGGGAGAGTTCTTATGAGTTTTTATTTTGTATCGATTAATGTTCAACGAAATTTAATCAATTATCTTTTTTTTTCTTCTAATTTTACAAATTGAAAATTACATAATATGTTCCCATGAAAAAATTTGTGACAAAAACAGTTTTCCAGTGACAGCCATGATGCTGCTGCTTCATTTTGTAGGTGAGCTCTTCGAGTTTTGACGCGCACGGATGCGTGTCTTGAATTGTTGTTTCCCCTTCACTCTAACATGCAGAGGAGGTAACGATTACTAGTACAAGGTAAATACACGATAAGGAAATAAGAGGGATCATGTTGCCGAAACATAGAATAATACTTAGGCAACAGAAATAAATTTATTATAACAAAAAAATAGATGAGATAAAGGTTTACAGTAGAATAACAAGATTTAAAGTTATATATCGGGTACAGTATATAGTGTCAGAAATATCAGTTCGGAGTATCAAGTATAAATTTAAAGCAAATAGGAAAATAATACCTTTAGATTGAACATATATGGTAGGATTTAACAACTACAGAAATATAGGACCTTGTCGTAGCTCGGGAGAATAAGTGTGTAAAACAACACAGTAACGGTTAAAAGGGGAGTTAAGTAGAAAGAACACAAGGGTAGTCGGACTTGCGCCAGACTACAGCCAGAAGGGTCTAAACAGAAAACATAGTGAAAGAGTAACTAATAAATAATACTACTGTAAATCCAAAGGTTTTAGAGTTACTAGGTTAAATATAGGTCAAGCTAGTTAGCTTGAGTTAAATTAAATAAGAGCCCCATAGATACTCTAAATAATTAACAGTAAATGGATGATCTATTATATACATACAGATAGCTAACTGTCAGGTGTCAACACATGGAGTACTATGGCCGGTCTTGTCCCGGTGGGTACAACCGGAGCATTCAATAGCACATATAAACAATTACCCATACCCTGGGGTATACAACAAGGCTAGTTCAATCTAACATTAAATGCATAGCCAAACGAGACGCCAACAAGGGGCGAAAGGAAATTCTATCCGTGCGGGCCACTATATGAAGCTGCAACAAGCCTCCCTCATCATCCCAATCAAATAATGGACAAAGGTGGAAATAAGAGAGTTATAATTTTTATTCATTCAAACATAATACAGCTCGATGGGGGAGCGGAACATTAGAGTTTACAAACACCAAGCGGCAACATACGCCAGACGGGCGAGGTAACACATAAACACATGCCACGGCCAGAAGGGCGATAAAACAATAGCAAAATATGTTCTGTCTTAACTTAAGACCCTAGATATGGCACCGCCAACGGGTGACCCCAAAATTGCTGATAAATTGGCCTCCTTACATACATTGGACGCTACAATTCTCAAATAATAGCTCAGACTCGACCCAAAATCTAGCATAGCCCAAAGGGAGCCAAGACCCCATCGTTAACTAAAGCAGCCGATAGGCATATCAATAGCACCAAAATGAATACCAAGTATTTGAGACCAACAATAGTAACTCCACCCTTTAAGCAATAAGTTGGACCCCGTTTGGAGATTTGTGAGCTAGGTGGCCCATGGCCCCACTATTAAGAATCCATAAACTTATATTTGTTAAACATAACAATAAACTATCCCAAATCTACCTAACAACCATAAACATATATATATATATAATAAACGTAATAATAAACTATCTAGACTCGCTAACAACCCTAGGTATATAAACATATCAAACATGGGAACTGTCCCGACTCACTAACAACCCTAAGTATACAAATAATAAACATTACAAAACACAGCCGTGTTTCTCTTAGATAGTTCGCGGCCCCACACTTAACCACCTTTTTGTTTATGCAGAAGAGACATAACCATAGCTATCTATTATTTGTGACCTCTAAGACAAAATGCACTGGAGCGCGAAACTTTCCGCGAAGCGGAAATTTGACACATTAACAAGAGAACCAGATGCCCCCCCCCCCTATAATTACCATAGTCGTAAGGACGAGTGCCAATACCCCGCAGTCATGACTACTCGTTAAATAAATAAAGTCTATATATATATAATTAATAAGAAGTCCGAAACATTGAATTTTGAATACAAGAAAGATTTGAAGCCAAAGAGAATTTTGATAAGACATGACGAGCCCACTTATGAAGTAAGACTCTTACCTCTTAAAAGCCCTGAGTATAATGCGTGCCAACTCATTGCACCTCAACACTTTTATAGTCCAAAGTTATTATGTGCTCTCAGAGCGGAGGAATAGGAGGGAGGGGGTGGGATCTAGAACCAGCCAGAGTGTCCTGGAGCATAGGCCACACGCACAACATAATCTATCGAAGGTTCCAGAATCTGCTCGTTAGGGGCGCTTGGCGATGTTCACTTGTTTTCTTGTCCGACGAAGGAGGAAGGGGGAGACCTCTTCGCACCGCCAGTGGTGAGTCTCGAACACTGGCTCAGTTGAATGTAGTACGTGTTGTGGAGAGTGTCTCGTGACTTGAAGTCCATTCCAAGTGAGTCAACAGGGACAGCATAGGTGATTGTTACAATCATCCCATGTTTTGTTGTAACAAGGTTACAAAGCTAGCCGTGTTCCGCACTTTGCGTACTCAAAATAGTATCACAGAAAAGGTGCCAAAAAGAATGTAATGTGACACTGACCTAACTAGGTCCTAGAAAAAATGCGTAGACAAACTGCTTGTAGCCATAAAAATATGGAGCATGTGAACATGCAGTTTAGGGCGTTATGAAACATATCTGTGCCATAAGCACTAAGAATAGTTAAATGAATACATGGATTAGAAAAACTTGACCACCTGGTCCTCTTTATATAGAGAACTTAAAGCCCCCGTATTAATCTATGTCAAATGGACATAAGAAAAATATAGCCAGACTATCTGATGATAGGTATTAACCAATTTTTTTTTGTTTTAATTTTCTTCTTTTAATTCCTTTATTTCATTTGTAGCTTTATTTTCATGCTTTTAGATGTCCTTTATATAGAGGACATGCTACAGTTTGAAGGCCATGTTGATTGGCAGGGTACAACGCAAATCCTTCGGAGGATCTTGATCATTACAAGACCTGAAAATCCTTGTTCACAGAGGTAGGCTATATTTTCAAAAGAGCCTTATAACCTTTCCAAGTCAGAATGGGAATGTGCGTGAGTTGGGTCCAAAATTCCGAGTACAGGAGGGTTTCAAAATTTTGTTTAAACATTGTTGCTATTGTCAATATTGCAGTAAATATTCAGTGTCCCAGTTTTATGACGTGTTTGTAAACGTAATAGCATATAGAGTTTGAAAAAATTTCGTGACCTTCCCGCAACCCCCAAGAATATCCTTGATACACTCATTTGGGTTGCGACCCAGGGTTTTGGAATAACCGGTATAAGACGTCACTCTCGCAATAGACTGAACTGCCGATAACTGGGAGATTGGGTTCCAAATTCCGGTCGGATGTACTGAGGTTTTTTTCTTCCAAAACTGATTTCCACTCTCACTCCACGAAAATGCGGGTAAAATTCCTCTAAATTCAACCTTAATCATTCCTAAATCATTAACGAATAAAGTACACTATGTGTACAACATGAAAAGGTTGTAAGACGTGGTGCTAAGAACCAACAACACATTATCAGTGTTACCTTCTTACAACATGAATACGAAGAGGTTGTTTGACTCACCGACCCAGCCCCTGTTGACCTGTCCCGTCATGATCACGACTCGCCATACACACCACAGCACTATCTACATTTAACCGACTCGAGGACAGAGGTTCGCTTCCAGCCCTGTCAGTTGTTCCACGCCCAAGACAAATGAACTGCAGTGTGCGCGAACTCGATGCGTGCCGCCCGAACGTGTTCGGAAATTCTGTGAACTATGGTTGAGCGCAAGTTTAAAGGCGTGTGGATCAGTTGAGCAGGTTCTAGAACCTTTCTACCCCTTACCCCTTTCCCTCACCCTTTGTTCCCGCGGCTGGAGAGCACATGGCACTTCTATAGGATATATAATGGTTGGAGTGCCTGGTATGGGCACACATTACGCTCCGATTTCAAGTTAAGAAGCCTGATTATTGGATAGGCTTGTTAAATTATTCTAAATTCCTTTTGGAACTAAATCTTTATCTTTCAAAATTATCGTTCTGGACTTATATAAGTTATATGTATATTTTTATTGTCACTTCATGACGGCCAAATGTTATTCTTTGCCCTTAAGCCATGATAAATGATGGGCGACCAGTCCAAAAAACTTTGCTTGTCACATGGTACTTAGTGGAAGACATTGTGGCATTGTGGTCATAAACTTTAAATTTACTAAATCCGCCTCACGGATATGCTTCGAGATCTGATCACCGCCATCTTGGGGGCAGCTATGGAATTCATAGCATCCTTTTTACGCTCATTTTGAGCTTTATTATATAAAATTGAGATAATTTATTATCGTTAAATGCCTTGCATTAATTGTTATTTAAAGGTGGGGCCGCGAGTCGGCAAGTTGTTATTCTTATGTGTGATAGTTTATTGTTGGGTACCTTTTATTAAATGTTACTTAAAAGAGGGGCCGCGAGTCGGTAAGTTTATATTCTGATATGGGCATACCATTTATTATTTAAAGTTGAGATAGTTTGTTATTGTTGGACGCCTAGTATTAAATGTTGCTAAAAGGTGGGGCCACGAGTCGGCAAGCGCCATTCTTAAGTAGGCATAAATGTTTGGGTCTTAATATTAAAATATGCATGTTTAGAGATCCTATACAATTGTTAGGCAAATTAGGGTTTATAGTATCGGCAGCTTTGGATCCATTACTCTTTTCCAATTTGTCATTTGTGCTAGGGTATGTTTTGAGGTTCTCGATTTCTATTTATGATAGGTCATATTAATATTATCATGAAGGTCAATTGTTGTTGTAAAATCATTACATATTATGAGACGCTATTTTGAGCGTTTGGAGACGTGGGCCACTTATTGCAAATGTTGTTTACATGCCTCTCTGGCGTTGGTGGTTCCCTACGCTTCGTTCGGCCTTTGGGCTGTACTGTACCTCTTGCTTGGGTTTTGGGTTACTTTCTTATTCAGCGCCTAACGCGTTAATGTCTCCCTCACTCATTGAGTTGTACTTTGTTATTTTCTTGTTAAATAAAATTTAACTCTTGTTACAACCTCTGCCTATTATTTAGGTGTAATGGAGAAAGGGTCGGGTAATATCACTGTATTATGTTAGGCCTATTAATAATACACAGTACGTTATAGCAGTATAAATACGATTGTATCTCGTTCTTTTATTATTATTATTATTATTATTATTATTTAGCACCGCGTCTTACTACCCGTTCGGGTTACACGCTTTAAGTACTAATTACGCTGATGGATTAGGAATTGCGAAGGTTGAATTGGAGGAAGTGAACCTGCATTTGCGTGGAAGGAGAGTGGAAAACCATTTAGGAAAAACCGCCGCCAGTTCACCCGATCGAGATTCGAACCTCGATCTCCTCATCCTCAGCAGTCGAGCTCAACACGACAAGCGCGTTAGCCAACTACGCCACCGAAGCGGGACGTTCTTTTAGAACCTTTTATACAATATTTTTGTCACTGCGTCCTACTACCTGTTCGGGATATACACGATGACTATTTATGGTAATATGTTAGGGGTAAGATCTAGGAAGGTTGAATATAAAGGAAATATTCCTGCATTTTCGTAGATGGTGGAAATTATTTTTAAAACTACCTCACTTAACCCGACCGGGATTCAAACTGTTTCCTATCAACGACAGTTAAGCTTACTACTAGAGTTACGTTTTTGCCAGGGGTCAGCAACTTTTTTTAATATCGTAGGGTCTAGAAAAAATTGGTGATCCAGTTAGAAAAAAAAGAAGAGCAAAACATTTCAACTTAATATTTCTCATAGAGTAACCAGTTTTTATTCTATTTTTATAAACACAATCGTTTGGTTAATATTTTGCGGGCCAGATAAAATCAGCCCATAATTCATAGATTGCCGACCGCTGCATTAGATCATTCGATCATTGTTGCCACACAAATTAATATGTATAGTAAGTATGCTTAGCCTGAGTTCAGTTATCTTATGTAAATTAAATTATAATTTTAAGAGACACTAATTAAATTTATTAACATTCCTTGAAATAAACACCTAGCATGAAAAACCTTACCAGCTTATTGAAAGTAGTTTGTGTGTTAAATTAAAAAACGAGCAAAATATTAGATCTAATGCTCACATTTGAACAACTTTATTAAGTCTGAACACATTTTGAAAAGCCCTTATATATTTAATTCATTAAATGATCTGTTCCATTCTTTAATAATATGATAATATGGCCATTAAATAGTAGATTAATGATTATGACATTTATAGAATGTCCTATAAAAATTGAATTTCTATAAATACCTCCCGGGGTTGTTTGCGAAATAAGAATAGTAAAATGAGAATAATAAATTTGTATACGTTTAAAAAGCTTAGAAAGCATTTTAGGTATTATCTGTTAATATAATTTAAGGCAAGTACGTATTCTTTGAATGTGCTTAGATTTCAAACACAACTGCTGAAGTTGTTGCGTTCCATTTCATCTGATGGAAATGATCCTCTACACGATAATTCATCAAGCTAGAGAGAAGAGCGCTGCCGATCACTCATTATCATTCGAGGTATTTTACGTGCACTTTCTTCTGAACCAACTGATTTTATCAGCACAAAATAATTTACATGAACGAGACTTACCAATTTTACCGAGAAAGCTATTTTCACATAATTCCCAGGGTTCTTTTACATGCCACAACTGACGGCTTTACTTCCGCTTTGAAGGAAGCTGGGCTGCGGATTTTTTTCACTCAAGAAAAATCTGTCGACACCAGCCGAGGTTGAACCCACGAAAATAAGGTCCTTAGGCAAGCACATTTCCTCCAAGACCTCCGAGGTCAACCACTTACTATCTAAAGAGTATACCTGTACATTATTTAATAATAATACTTATCACCGCGTCTTACTACCCGTTCGATTTATACGCTTGAGTACTAATTACGCTATTGGATTAGTAATTGGTAAGGTTGAATATAGAGAAAGTGAACCCACATTTACGTGGAGGGAGAGTGGAAACACCATTTAGGAAAAACCACCCTCAGTTCACCCGAGTGAGATTCGTACCTCAATCTCCCCATCCTAGACAGTATAGCTTAACACGAAACTAGCGCGTTATCTAGCTACCACCGAGGTGGACTTTTACATTATTTCTACTGTGCCGAGCTAATAGATATTAGCTCACACAATCATGTGACTTTTTCATCTTACAAGAGATCATCTTTATTTCATGAACTACCCTACTGATTGGTCTCCTCTTGTCCTAATTGTCTATGCGAGTGTGTTTCGAGGTCATCGCCTATCAGTTTCATATAGTTAAAATGCAGTAATTAACCACATCAAAAAATTGTAATGTTGGGGATTCACTCGCTTCATATTGTCCTCCTCTATTTGCTCTCTCTGCGCATGCGCTTACCCCCCTTGATGACCGTTCTGACCTGCGCTGTAGCAGTAAGACGTGATTGGCGGACACCTGTTCTCCTCTTTCTATTTCCTTCTCAGTCTGAAAGTTGATTTAATATACCACTCGAGCAGAATAAGAGACATAACTTGCAATAACTTACGACTAATCGGGTCTCTAACTGTACCTTCTCTACTGTAGCAGACCATGTGAGTAGGCCCTGGCCGGAATGGAGTCGAATAGAGTCCGATGGAGTCAACTCAGGGGCTACCCGTTGGTAGTATCCCGCCACACCTGGATCACCAACACCACCATAGTCTATCACTGGTGCATTAGAAGTGCACCACCGGGACTACAATAACGCTGCGCTCTCTTAGTTGATTTCTACGTTTGAGTTGGCTCTCGCACGGACTGGCTAATTCTTGTCTACGTACGGTTTGTACTGTTACTCGCCAAGTTGTGTATCTTTTGCTATGTAGTTCTAAAAGTATAGCGATGAGTAATGGGAAGGTTAAGCATAGGCTCAACTTATTTGGGAGTCGTGAAGAGCTAGTTTCTCTCTAAGTCAATCCCCTGGATAATTGATGTAAATGAGTATTGATCAAGTTAGGCCGATACAAAAGTTGCCACAAGAGTCAACTAGGGCATGATAGTTCAATGAGCAGATATAGTTTCTTGCTGGCATGTACTACTTGTGTTGTTTATTGTGCTAAGTGGCTTATTCGTATGAGTTTGAGTTATGTTAGACTTATGTTTATATACAACCATCAATATAGATAGCTATGTGGCTTTTAACGTTAGATTGTTGTTTGGCAATGTTGTTTGTATTGCTAGGAAGGGAACGTCTTGCGTCACTAGTGGGGAGTGCTAGATGTGTGTTGATGATCAAATTAGGTCTCTTGGTCCTGGATAAGTTATCTTTTATTGTTATTTTGGGATACTGTATTTTACTATTCATCATTGGCTCTGCCCTCGGGCAGCATCTATATCATTATTGCAAGTTTATTTGAAGCCATGTAGACTGCCTCCTTATGCCGTGCACTCTTTGTAGTTGGACTTGTTGGGTATATCTTGTAGACAAGTTTTGTTCGCGAGTGTGGCCACTGTAGCCATTTTGCCCTAACTGGGGCTAATTATCCCCGTATAAGAGGGACTAGGTTAGTGCCTCCTCATTGTGACTATGATGTCAACTCAATATTAGTTGCCATAGATAGAGAGAGATGCCTAAGTAGCGAGACTTCTTAAGAACCTAAGTGAACACAAGCTGATGGGTTAGTGGTCGTAATCTTTGGGGTACAGACATTAAATCGCGCGAGCTATTTCTTGAGGTCAGTTCAAGAGATTTTTTAAATGTTTATAATTATAGACCCGCCACTGTCCAGTTTGTTACAGTTAGCGAGTTGTAGGGATTGTCTTTTAGGGAGCTTTTATGATCCGGGATAATGATCCCAAACAGTAATTTGCTTTAGTTAACTACTGTTTACTCATTTGCCTGTACTCAAAGGGCCAATTATACTGGACGTTTGGTTTTAAGATTATTATGTATTTCTTTATCCTTGTTGTGCTACTACACTATACAATCATTTTATTACAGAAGACAACGGAAACCAAATGAACCATCCTTTGTAACATTAGCGTGGACTGCTAATATGACAATGTTACTACCCGCCCCTAAACAAGCTAATATTCATATACATCCTGCAATAGAATAGAACCAGCCAGCTTTTAAAATACTACCCCCAAATAATCATATACTCATAGACACCCAGCATTATTAAACATCACGTTCTTACTATGTCAAATATAGGTCTTTAACTCACGCGTATATTTGCCGGGAGTAGAGTAACGTGCAAGTCCAGCCTGCTCACCACAAATACTAGAATGGAGAGAAGTCCAAAACACGCTCCAAATTGTGCAGCACCCTGATGTTCCAACGGAGAAAGCCATCAATTATTTGATTGGCCCGCAATGTACTATTAGAAGACCACTCATATTCTTTACACCTGGATGGCGTACGTGACCAAACAAGCATAGCTCAACGACTGCTCGTCTTGTGTCTTGGAGTGTGTGTTTTGGGAACTAGTCGAATGCAGTGGCTGATGATCGAGACAACAAGAACCTGGCCTACGTGACGAAAACAATGTAGCCTTTCAACCTGATGTTAGCTAGTGACGCAATAACTAAATAAAACTCCCACCTTCCCACCTTGCAACTAGACCTATATAACGAGGGACCACAGACAGCATCGTAGACTATTACATTCACCACTTCCACGAAAATTCCTGTTCAGGACTAGGACATTATCTAGCCACGATGGGTTTGATTTTCTTGAATACTTTGGTTTAGTTTGTTATGGAAATATCTCAGTGTATGCATAGGTTATGTTTTGCCAAAAACTTATTTTTAAACGTAAATTCTATTATGGAGCACTTAATGTTTCCTGAGGCCGCTTGGGTGTTAGTATCTTTGTATTTTCTTGGTTAAAATAGGTAGCCACATTATTTGGTTCTTTTTATGTCTTGCAATATTTAGGTTAAATATAAAATTTTTGCTTTTGTGATTATCAGTAATTTAAATTCTTTAAATTGATAATGTTTCTTTTGTTGGTTATTTTGTAGACCTCTTTGTTTTGAAGTAAATGTAAAGTAACTTATTTTTGTTGATTAATATGGTTTTGACTTTATTATTCGCAGATTCATTTAGGCAAAATTACAAGATCTGTAACGTAACTCTTTCTATTTTAATATTAAATGTGGGAATTTTGTTTAATTATTTAAAAGTGACCAGGGTAATTGTCCCACAAAGGTTTGAGTTTAGTCGGGAAGTCAAACCTTTGCGCCTTAAGTAAATATCTGGTTCGATATTTAAATTTATTCCATACTTTTAAAACTGTTTAGTCTATTCACTGGTGTGAATCTGACACGTTGTGATCCATTTAAATGAGACTCATTAAGCTCTTTGCAATTTTTGTAATAATTTAATGATTTCAGCTTTTGATACTTTTAATTTTGTTTGATCTTAATTCACTGTGGTGAATTATAAGCTTATATATCATTTAGAAAAGTTTCTTTAAATAATAGCAACTATTTTGCTTATTTCATTGGTCTCTTCTAGACAAGTTTATATAATATAATTATATTCCTTAAAAGTTCAAAGATTTATTTGTTTTTCCACAAATTTTAGTAATACCTGTAAGGCCATGCAACTTGTAGCTTTAACACTGTTTTACTTCAAGTAAATAATTCAAATATTTCTTTAACCTGCAAATGTTTTACTTTTTCGTGTAGTTAGATATCACCCTCCTCTTTTTTTAGTGTATTGTGGCAGTAACTAAATAGAGAGAGTGAGGCGCTACACCTTTGTTACATACTGTACTGTGTTTATATGTCTCATTAATATAATTCAGTAATCATTGTGTTTCTTTCTTTGCGTGTTTGTTACCTTCTCTAAGCCTTTAGAGAGGGTACAATACGAGTTAATAGAACGTCAGCCGTGACATCAATGCTAATATACTTATGACAATAAAGAGCTCTTCCTAAGTCAAATATAAAAGGAGTCTGGATATTAGTAGCTTTCATTTGATTGTGTGTGTGGAATTGAACCCTGGCCAATTGCTTTTGTTTTCACTTCAATCATGTCCGAAGATTTATAACTGACAAACTTTAAAAGTGATATGCTTAGGTTTTTAAACGTGTGGTAGTCTCTTAAGATACAATAAAATAAGTTTGTTTTTTTACTTTTAAGATATAATTTTAAATAGTAATGTAAATTAATTACCTGTATATTTCTCCCCATTGATCTTAAATGTCACCTTATCTTCAAACCTGAAATAAATAAAAGCAAATTCTCAGTACATGGGAAATTACAGCAAAAATATAGTTTAACAACATTTTCTTTTTAAATAATTGAGTACTACCATCTTTTTAGGCTACACGCATACATGAAAATTACTCTAATGGGGTAGGGATGAGGAAAGAAACATTTTAGAGGTAATCTACCCGCATTTTCTTGGATCGAGAGCTATACCCCATTTAGAAAAAAAAAATCCTCGGTTTATCCGACCGGAATTCAAAACCCTGATCTCAGCTTCATCAGGGGGCCAGCTTAACACGATAGTGATGTTTCAGACCCTTCGGTCACTGAGGTGGGTACTGAAGTGGGTAACGTTTTTTAAAATTAAAAACTAGTTTGTCAAGGCTAAGCCTGTGAGGACTTTAGGATTTCATTATTTGTGTGCTGTGAGATTGAAGACTAAAATTTAAGCTAAATAAAATAATTCTAACGAGCCAAAGATCCAAGCTTGTAGTTTAAAATACGATATACTCTCAATACACTGGAACCTTTGACATTATATAACAAAGAACTGCAGTATAATTTTATAACAAAAGGCGAACTGGTGGTCTAGGGGTAAGGTATCAGACTTCTGGGCTGGGGGAACTGAGGCTCAATCCTCGGCCCCGGCACAGATTTATTTGAATGCCAAACCCTTCCCTTACCTCAGACAAGACGTGTATTAATCACAACTTGTGAATGTGTGAAATGTCAGGCCTCCACCGTGGTTCGGATCCCACGTTAAACTGTAGGTCCTCCATTTCATCTCAGTGTTACCCTACCATTTCACATTGGCGTAAGTGCGTATAACCCGAACGGGTAGTAAGAAGCGGTACTACTACTAATAATAATTATTATTATATAACAAAGATCTGTAGTGTCAATGCAAGTTAATTTTTTTTTACAAGTACCGTAAGAACGCTCTTTATTAGATATTGATTGACATTTATTATTAGGATAAGGGTGGTTCCGATTTGTTGAATAAATTATTCAGATAATTTCTGGAAACCTAGTGGTAGATTTCAGGTCTTAATTCGAAGATTATTACTAAAGTTCCTTAAAATTACGGTGAGTTTATAGAATTTGTTTGATTTCTATTTAACGTTTCCTTGTACTTTTCCAGGTATTCTTCGTGTGCAATGTGAGTATCAACAATTTCAAATCTCATATTGTGGGTGGCCTCTGGAACTTTAAACTAGAGTTGATAAAATTCTAATTAATTTTCTAATTAGTCACGCATACAACATCAAATATGTACTGATATAATGTCTAACAGACGTTTAAATGAATTAAAATATTCAATTCAAACCACAAAAAGAAAGTTTCTTATTAAATGTCGAGTTTTAAATTTTATTAGGGTGGACAAAAATAGGTCTAAACTTAAATTTGAAACTCTTATGTCCAAATTAAACTTTCAATTCAACTTTAAATTTTATCAATTTTTCTAATATTTATCAAAAGTTTCAATCAGTATGGCCTTTTTGGCTTGATTATTCTATTTTTTATTTAATGTTGTCATAATGTTTCACTTTTTTGGTAAAAGATGAGAAAAATATAAAGTGTAAATTAAATAAATTTCGGTATCCTATTAAAACCGTCTTTTTTTTTAAAAGCGAGAAATTATTTCAAAGAAAGTAATATTTTTGATAATCCTAAAATAAAACAGTTCTTTAGGCAGATTTATATACCAGTGTTGATATACATATCATTAATACAAATTTAAGAGAAAAAAGATTAAATTTTTTTTAAATAATTCATCTTAAACTGATAAGTAACAATGGTATTTAACCAGAAAGCATTTTCTTAATAGTTTTAACCAGTTTTATTACACTTTTATATAAAATGAACAGCCAATTATATATTCGAAAATCTTATATTAACAATTATGTCTAAATAAATAATGTAATTTATATGGACAAAGTAAACATATTTTTAATACATACATTTGAATAAAAATTGAAACACATCATTTGTGTATTTGAAGCAAATACATTTTATATTCACCATCCCATTCTTTTTTTTGTGAAATATCACTGGAGATGAAAGAGAAAGGCAAACTAATTCTGACAAAGTTTGCTAATTTTAGCTATATTTTTTTAAGCACCGTGTCTTACCACCCATTTGCGTTACACGTTTATGTACTAATTACGCTCATGTGTCATGGATGAGGAAAGTTGAATTTCAAGGAAGTATACCCACATTTTCGCGGAAAGTGAGTGCGAAACCATTATGAAAAACCACCCTTAGTACACCCGACCGGGATCTAAAAACGATAGTCTAGCCTATTGCGAGAGTAGCGCCTTAGACATTGCGGCCACCGAAGCAGGTAATATCTTATTTTAAGTCACCCAAGTCAGAACAACCAATCACTCAAGAACTGCTTCTTTCTTATAGTAAACTTACATGGTCTCATTTCAGGAGTGTCAAACTTGTTTGGTAAAAACGTCCAAAGTGAAAACAAACCACTCGGGTGGCAACATTTCGGAAAGTTAATATTGTCACCGTCTTTAATATTTAGTTTATTTATCTAATTATTATAATTTTAATATTGATTTTTTTAAAGATTAAATCCAATTTTAAGATTTACTCATTTTCCCCCCATTAAACTGGAACTTTGTTGTTGCAAGGCTGGTGGGATTTTAAGCAATTATGTGTCTTTTTTTTACTTTCTCATCTAAATAGAAAGTAAGATAATCGTAAAAAATTGTGATCTCAAGAGTATGATTAATATTTACATTTTATGTGCCCCAGAAACAAAAAGAATGGATTTTACAATGCTGTCCGGCCCCTGGCCACAGGTCTTAAAAGGTTTGAAGGACTATGTTCAACTATAATATTTAGATGTTATATTGTCATACCTCGGGACATTTTTCATTCTGACCCTAGTGCTTTATAAATAACTAATTTTTATGAATATACATTTTTTGAAAATGGCTCTTGACGATTTAGTTTTAAATGCACATATGGGGAGTGTTTGACATTTTCATTTGGGGGGGGGGGGATAA
>CABEEJ010001631.1:85401-99268 GCA_901482245.1 Timema douglasi
GATAATGGGGAGGGGGGGGAACAACCTATTTAACAGTAGTTAACTGATTATATATTTTTAAAATGGCTCTAACAATTTGGTCAAAATGTTTATTTGGTAATTTTTTAGCGAATTAAACAAAATGTATAAAATAATTTATCTTATAAAAATTGATTAATCGTTCAACAATTGTAAAAGGTTACTATTTTACATTATAAACATCAATGTATGTTTACCTTTCTAAAATAAGTTAGTTTAAGGGTAGTTTATCAACGAGAGATCTTAGAAAATTTAAAATATTTCCCAAGTGGTCTTTAAAGATTCATTTCAAAATGGGGAATATGAAATTGGTTTTTATGATAAATAAAAATATAGTTTTATAAATGTTTATAAATATAAATAATTTTAGGGCAATTTACATGTAACCGATTTCCGAAAATTGGAATCTTTTTAACTTGGTGTAAAAAAATTTGTTTAAAAGTTCGTATTTTAATAGTTTTAGTGTGTTTAACAAGACGTTATGTTTTTTATGAAAAAATCTTTCCTAAGTGTAGTTTGATAACAAAAATATCTCTTTTTGAACATTGTATTTAAAGATTTTTCTACTAGAATAGAAAGTTACCATTTATTGTAAGATAAAGCAACTGTCCACATACTTAGTTGCTGACACACATGAAATATTTTTGAGAATATATCTCTGGTGCATAAATAGTGATTAAATACACCAACCTCAATTGCTAGATTCCCCCAAATAATGACCGATTTCCAAACTTAAGATCTCGAATGGTGTATTTCTACAACATTCTAGGATTAATCTTGTATTGGTTCATCAAAATGTCCGTGGGCCACACAAACCATGTATGGAGGCGTATGTGGCCCATGGGCTGTGAGTATAACATGTGTATATGATATATTTTTTCTGTTGAATGAGACTAATTGACAAAATATCAACTACCTATAATAAGCAATGTCTGTTAGTTAAATAATAATTTTAAATATTTTCTTTCGCGAGTTTTTAATATAGGTGGGAAATACGGGGTCTGGGAGGTGGTTAAGATAGTCCCAGCCTCCCAAAAATATAAATGGGGAAAGGGCCGTGAGAAAAAATACGGCTCCCACAATTCCAGAGCCCCTGCTAATTAGAGAATTTAATAATTGTATAGTCTATCGCCCCTCTTTTAGCTTTAGAACAAAGAACGCATAATCAAATTTAATAACATTACAATAAAGAACATAATCTTAAGGTGGGAATGTGGGGATTAATATCGAAACTTTTTTGGTCAAAATTAATCGAATGTTGCTTAACTACAAACAAAGTTTAATTTTCTTTATATGCTGACCTCAAATATTTATTGAATATCTGTCAAGGATATCCTGGAATTTAATGACAGCTTTTTCTCTTAATTTAAAGAGTTTGTTACCTAATGCCACCATGCACGAGATAGATATTCAATAACTGTTTATTTTACCATGTGAAGAAAACTAAACTATAATATTTGAAGGGTGACCAGGAGGTCTAGGGGTAAGGTGTCGGAATTATGTGCTAAGGGTTCGGGGTTCAATCCTCAGTCCAGGTACAGATTTATCTGATTGCCAAACCCTTCCTTCACCTCTGACAAGACGTGTATTAATCACAACTTGTGAATGTGTGGAATGCCAAGTTAAACTGTAGGTCCTCCATTTCATATCACAATCACCCTACCATTACACATTAGCGTAAGTGCGTATAATCCGAACGGGTAGTAAAACGCGGTGCTAATAATAATAATATAATGTTTGTACCGAGCAATATTTGGTTCATTTTGACCAAAAAAAAAATATTTCGCTATAAAAACTGCAAAACTACAAAACTTCACGCATTCCCTACATCCCCACTTTAAGATAGAAAGTATATATTAAAAATGCATATACCCCCATCCATTGCCACGTGGTTTAATGCGTTGGACTTGCCTTGAATAGTATAATGATTGACCGGAAGTTTGAGCTTGAATGACCCTAGTTCGCTGGAGATGCTTTTTTTTACACGAAGATCTCTTATTTTAAAAATTATTGTGGTTTTTCTTAGTTTAAATTATTGTCATCCTCCCTACTCCTTAGATTAACCCTTTAATAGTCCCTATATTTTAAGTAATAACTAAAAATATATTTTATAAAAAACCTTCGAAATTCACTTAAAGTACATAATCAAGTAATAATAGCTTGAAATAAGAAAAGCATAAAATTAGGCCTAGGCGGTTTATTTTTTAGTAAATGTGCTGGCGGCCGGGGTTCAATCCCCGGTCCCGGCACAGATTTATCCGATTACCAAACCCTTCCTTCACCTCTGACAAGACATCTTGTGAATGTGGGGAATGCCAGGCCTCCACCGTGGTTCGGATTCCACGTTAAACTGTAGGTCCTCCATTTCATCTCACAATAACCCTACCATTACACATTAGCGTAAGTGCGTATAACCTCAACGGCTAGTAAGACGCGGTGCTAATAATAATAATAATAATAATAATAATAATAATAGTTTTAGTAAATAAAAAATATTGTTTGGAAATCCAAAGTGTACATATCTTATACAAGGTCTTATATTGGACCTATGTCACATGTTTTGTTGTTGTAATTTTTTGTTAATATGGCTTTATGCAAGCTCGGAAATTAGATAAAAAAAAATCAAAGACCAATTTTTTTCTGTAACTCCTTCCATATAAAAAAAAAGTTGAAATGTTGCTGGCCTTCACACTTCAAAGCTACGGATGTAACAAGCCTGGCCTGCCGTATACTTCATAAAAGAGTATGTTACGTCACAATGCAGCCTCTTACGTAATATAACAAAGAAAACTGGTCGTAGTGTTGAATTACGTGATAATCAAGTTGAGATGCTGTTTCCCATTTCATCGAATATGCTGTATACCAGACACTTGTTTTTTCATGGTGTACAAGTGCCATCTTCAGTATAGTTCATTTGTCCATGTCTTGCGAAAACCAAAACTTCTTTCATTTTATTTCGTAATCGTAATTCCGGTAAATTTCTATTACAAATATTTGAATATTTATCACTGCAAGAGTTCACTTTTAATCAAGAAGTTGTTATCAATTAGTCCAAATTTGTTGACTATGTTTTGCTCTTAAGTATTACGTTAAGTGAATCCTGATTACACTATTTTTATTTAAGTTATTTGAATACTGATACATTATTTTTTATTTAATTTATGTGAACGTTAAATTAACTTTTAAGTGACGTTAAGTTGATCGTGATCCAGACATATGGGGATTGAATAGACAGTGTTGCGGCTGGATGAATAAATAATTAACAATAATGTGAGGAGCTAAATTAATTTTTAAAAATGAGAGCCAAAAACTATTTCATATATTAAGGTTTTCTTTAATAAAAGATTTGACGCAGTCTTTGATAAAAGATATGTTACTGTATTAACTCACATTTCTTTGAAAACTGTCTTAAGTTATTGCAAAATTGGACCCCAATTGCTTAATTTCATGTGCGGCGAACGTGAGTGTGATTGTATTAATCTCGTGGTTGCGTAAAATGAAAATAAAACCTATTTGACGATTGCGGGATCGATCATTGGTTAGTAGACAAAATGCAAGAGGAATTAACAGCTACCTGATAAAATAACTTTAAATTGAAGATTCGAAATCATACAAAAAATATTTAAGAATGGACAGGCAATCAATCTATTACTTATTTGATAACTCCAGTTGGTCCATTAATTAAAAGCAAAACACACACTTATTGTACATATGCATAGTTATATATTTAGCTGACTCGCACGTCCATATTAATATGTTCACCTCTTTATTTAACCAAACCTTAGAGAATTCTATATAATCTAGAGCGCAAATCTCAGATAAAAATTGTAAAATATTTTATTTTATACAAGATCTTTGATGAGTCGTCAAAGTCTAATCGTATTTATTTATTATTATTATTATTATTATTATTAAAACCACGTCTTACTACCCGTTCGGGTTATACGCACTTACGCTAATGTGTAATGGTAGGGTGATTGTGATATGAAATGAAGGACCTACAGTTTAACGTGGAATCCAAACCACGGTGGAGGCCTGGCATTCCTCACATTCACAATATGTCTTGTCAGAGGTGAAGGAAGGGTTTAGTAATCAGATAAATCTTTGCCGGGACCGAGGATTGAACCCCGGCTGCCAGCATAAAAGTCTGACACCTTATCCCTAGACCACCAGGTCACCCGTTTTATAATACCTATAACACAGAAAACCACACCAAAGTGCGATGAATAGTTTGAGAATACCACCTAGCTTTATTATTATTATTATTTAATACCGTGTCTTACTATCCATTCGGGTGTACGACCCAAACAAAGTTACGGCTATCCAATGGATAAGACGGGCTCCTAAGGGAGCATTAAATTTAGTTCCCTATAACTCTAAATCCCAAACAGGTTGAATGGCCAGAAAACTTATTTATTCATAGACCCTCTGGTTAGTTTTTAATTATTTCTCGGAAGGACATCATTCCTACAGCCATATTACATACAATTTACACATCAGAATTGTGGATACTAGTTGAGTTTTATTTGTATTTATATTTTAATTATGTTCGAACAGTAAATAAATAAGTATTTATTAATTTTGTTGTCAAGTATAGGGAAGGAGATTGAAACACCTGAATATCTTGTTCAAGGACACCTTTAATTTTGACCAGTTTTATAACTAACTTAATTATGAGCAGTGGCGGCTCGTGTATAGACACTGCGGAATTGCAGCACCCCCTATTTCCACTTGATATTATCGATAACATTTAATACAACGAGTCATTTTTTATTTAATGCTTTATTTTTGTAGTACAATATATATTCCTTAATATTAATGTCAGTACTTCAGTAGCCATCCCCTAGTTTATGAAAAAAATACAAAAATCTTTGTATGGAACTGTGTGCTTCACAGTGCCAGTGACGTGGTGTTTTACTGTTGTGCGCATGCAAACATAGGAGAGGGGTGGGGTGGAAGGGGGGACTGCCAGGTAGAGAGAGCACTGTTGCTCTCGCAGTGCTGGCTCTGGCGTGATGGTGGAAGGAAGTTTTTTTTACTCAGCGTGTGTTGTGCTTAAAAACCGTGTACGATATTCTTGAATGTGATAAAGTGTAGAAGAGTGTAGAATTAGATTATTATTCTGCTTACAGATATTCTATTTGATTTTTTTTTTCGTTTCTTTTATTTAACAAAAGACTAAATGCGCTTGCAGTACTTTCAATGGAGGAAAATTTCCTCAATTGTCATCCAGAGATCAAGGAGAAAATTATTGAACTTTTTGCGCAAATTAAAACAAGAAGAATGGATTTCATTTTTAAATGAATAGATCAAGCTTGAACTGTAACAATTTAAGTTAAATTAAGTAAAGAAGGTTTGGTTTTATTTATTAAGATTTTATCAAGCTCCTGACATTTTCTTTTAAACATGTTTTTTTCCTTTTACACAATTTTAAAACAAAGGATAAACATTTTCTGGAGTAGGACCCCCACTAATTTTAGCTAAGAGCCACCACTGATCCAGGAACAATTTAGTTTCTTTAAATAAAGTGTACAAAACAGGGACTTATAAGGGGGAATATAACCAAAATTTTGAGATATACATAAGAAAAGTCAAATGATTAGATGGTGAGCTAAGCGAAGTTTAGAGGTAGATGCAGATAATAGTTTTGAAACATAAGTATTAAATGTTACCATCAATAGAGCTGTAATAGAACTTGATAAACATTTTCAATGTTTATATGGGATTATTGATAACTTTACCACACTGCGCCCACAACTCTATAAACAGAAACTGATGAGGAGCTAAAGGAAGCGGCGTAACCTATTTATAATGGGTACCAATTTTATTCAACGTATTCCTTCAGTGCTCAACTATCATTTAGAGCTATTTATTTATAGACCACAAATAATTAATATGTCTTCAATCAAAGAGTTAAACAGTTAATATTAAAATGTGTTCTTATTTCTGCTTTCATAGATATTTATATTTCCCGTAGATTATGATTATCTCCGCCACTAATTGTAGCAACATCCGAAAAACTTATCAAAATTGAAATGAATAAAGAATTATTTTTGAACCAAAATGGCTGAATAAATTGTCGTGATTTGCCATTCTATCATTTGAAACCAAACGAGCGCGTTAAGTGGATATCAACAGGAAAGTAGCATCAGTGTAGACTATTAGACTAAGTCTCTCGAAATATTCTACTGGAAAGTTACGAAAAATAAATTGCAAGGGTTTTACAGGCAAATGTAAGTTTAAAAACAACTCCCAAAGCAATACAACTGACTTAAATGTTACTCGCATGGAGAAAATATGATTTTTCTCTTTCATCTAACCTTGAGACTAACTGCACTTTATAGTAAATTTAATTTTGTATAACTGTCATCACTACTTTTTAAGATTTACGTGCCTCTTAGGGGTACCACTATTAACTTTGAGAATCAAAGTCTCAACGAGATGACAATTAATACTGCTGTCCAGAGATTGTGACGATGGTGAGGGTTATTGGACAGTGTTAGGGAACAAAGGGGGTGAGGGGGTGGCAAGTACCTTAGAAAATTATTAGGAAGGCTATTCAGGCGTGAAATAAATTTTCCTTCTATCCGACTTGAAACATTTTTAAATTTTTAATTACAAAATCGTAAGAAAATACGCTGAACTAAGTCAAATATTCCTTTTTCACCACGCTTTACTACCCAATCCGGTTACAAGGCTATGCACTAATTATGCTAATAGGTAGGGGTTGAAGAAGGCTGACTCTAGAGGAAGTGTACACGCATTTTTGTAAAGAAAGTGAGAAAACGCTTAGGAAAAACCACCTTCAGTTCACCCCACCGGGATCGAACCACGATATTCACATAATTGGCAGTCTAGTATCTTAAGAGAGTAGCGCCTTGGACCATGTGACCACCGAAGAGGGTTAAATATTTAAGCGAGTCATATAGTAAAATCAAATAAATATCACACTTTTTACTTTCTCGCTCTCTTAGAGGTAGAGAAAGTATTGTGATCGTAAAATAAATCAAACTCGAGATTTAGATGAATCTCGACGTTTCATGACCCCACTAAACAGAAAAAGTGTTTCCTTAAATTTCCGTCCGTCCGTCCGTCCGTCCATCTGTCCCTCCGACTAGGGCTTAAACTATTTTACAGATCGGGCTAAAAGTTTGTATTAAGGGATTTTATAGGGGTGCCCCGAGGGGTTTTTCGAATTGGATATCTAACCCTAAAATTAAGGGTAGTTTACTGAAGTTCAAAAAGAGAAAAAGTCGATTTTCTCAAAATCTGCTCTAATAACTTTTTGATTAATTTCTTTTCAAAAATTTATAAATATTCCAAACAAAATGGCTACTCTCAATATTTCGGCAAAGTGACTTGAAGGGTGTTCCGGTTTGATGCGTAAATTCTAATTTGATTTTATCTCCGTAAGTCTTTTGAAATTTGAAATTACTTATCATTGCAATATACATGTGGATATATTTAAAATAAACTTTTTTACTTGAAATATATGTTTATAGAACCAAAAGTTTTCAACCTATACACAAATATTTATTTCTTTTAACTTTTCCAACACTTCAAGGTAAACCGTCAAAAAAAATCTAGCCCGAAATGTTGATGGATGTCTACGTTTCATGGCCCCCCGAACCCTAAAAAGTGGTTTGTGCAGCGGCGTCTAACGCTAAATTAATAACTGTTTACTAAAGGGTGAAAAGAAAAAATTACATTTTCTCAAGATCCGCTATAACGATTCTATCTCTTTCATTTTAGACTCAATGGTAAATAATTACTTATTTAATTGGTCAAAATTTATAAAAGAGAAATTTAATAGCAATTCAATAACTAAAGAGATCCCCTAGTAAAATGACGAAAATTTTAACCCGAAGCCAAAATTTGAATACGAAGTGTTGACCCTTGGGGACCCAACATCGATATTTTGTATTGATCCAAATTCTTTAAAAATAAAATTATGAAACTTAAAACCATGAATAAAAAATGTTTTACGTATGTCCAGCGCAATTTGTTCTTAGGTTTGCTAGTGTATATTATATTATATTATATTATATTACGAATTTTGAGTAAATATCTCCATTTCTAACAAATAGATCGAGAAAGTTTCTGCGGAGTTCTGTACCATTTATTTCTACTTATATAGGTCTACAGTAAGCGATATATTACGTACAAAGAACAAATTAGTATTGTTAGCACCGCGTCTTACTACCCGTTCGGGTTATACGCACTTACGCTAATGTGTAATGTTAGGGTGATTGTGAGATGAAATGGAGGACCTACAGTTTAACGTGGAATCCGAACCACGGTCGAGGCCTGGCATTCCCCACATTCACAAGATGTCTTGTCAGAGGTGAAGGAAGGGTTTGGTAATCAGATAAATATGTGCCGGGACCGAGGATTGAACCCCGGCTGCCAGCACAGAAGTATTACACCTTACCCCTAGACCGCCAGGTCACCTTTACAAAGAACAAAACATGTTAAGAATTGAATAATACAGCTAGTATTTTTAATGCTAATATTGGTTCAAGGAATCTGGAGCTATGGGAGATTATTCAGTTTGAACAAAATTATTATTAGTTACGGTATTTATAATCTTGACTCCAAAGATATTGTTTTGTATATGGTTTTGTAGTCATACGTTTCACCTTACTTATATAGAGACAAAAGTAACTTGTTAGATAATAATACAAGCACTACCTGTGTGGCCCTTCGTGTCACCCACCATTTTTGATACAAGCCCTCAATCAAAAAAGGTTGACGACCTTGACGACCACTGGAATAGATGGTAGAGTACACTGGTGTTTCAACTTCTCTCATTCTCTCTCCGACAAGGATGTGAAAAAGGATCAGTTCTAGTGTCCTTCCAATATGGCATATTATACTGACCTGTTTTATAAGACAACACACAGAGTGTGGGGTTGAAACCAGTTTGGATATAATTATCCTACTGCATACTGCATAGTCTAGTATAAGAGATAAAAAGATAAATTTATTTGCTACCCACATCAATGGGCACGGGGACTAAGGCTCATCTAGTCTGGTGGGTTAAAGGTCAGACTTTGAACCCCGTTGGAAGCTACCCAGGTGTTTATTTCCTAAATGGTTTTTACACTTTCCCCCATTCAAATGAGGGAACATTTATTCTAAATTACATTAGTTATCCTTGACCTCGAGTGTGGCTAACCTTAATGTCTACTAAGACGAGGCGTGCGTACAAATAAAAACACACATACAGAAGAATGTCCTAAATCCTAATTTGGTCCACAGACAAAGAGATTCAAACCTTAATGATTTAAAAAATCTACCCTGGTGGCGTAGTTAGCTAATGTGCTAGTTTCCTGTTGAGCTAGACTGCCAAGGACGGAGAGATCGAGGTTTGAATCTCGGACGGGTGGCTTTTCACAAATGGTTTTCTACGCAAATGCGGGTTCACTTCCTCTAAAGTCAACCTTCCCAATTCCTAATTCAATAGCGTAATTAGTACTTAAGCGTATAATCCGAATGGGTAGTAAGACGCAGTGCAAAATAAATAAAAAGATTTAAAAAAATTAAACCATGTGATACTGATCCTTTAGGAAGTGGTGGGCCTTTGCCTTGCTAAACAGCAGACAGGACCATTCTAAATACTATTATTCTTATTAATAGCTTTTTTTTGTCAAAGTATTATTATTATTATTATTATTATTATTATTAGCACCGCGTCTTACTACCCATTCGGGTTATACGCACTTACGCTAATGTGTAATGGTAGGGTGATTGTTAGATGAAATGGAGGACCTACAGTTTAACGTGGAATCCGAACCACGGTGGAGGCCTGCCATTCCTCACATTCACATGCTGTCTTGTCATAGCTGAAGGAAGGGTTTGGTAATCAGATAAATCTGTGCCAGGACCGAGGATTGAACCCCGGCCGCCAGCATAGAAGTCTGACACCTTACCCCTAGACCGCCAGGTTACCTTGTCAGAGTACATATTGTTTGTTTTATAGCTAGAGCTCTTTCGAACTGTTGGTGTCCACCAAAGTGCTGTGACTCGGAATGTTTTCTAATCACACTAACTGCCTTCCCCTAGTACTCAATTTAAAGTGTCACTTTTACAAACGGGCTAGCCAATCATGGGCGCGCCCAAAAAATTAATTGGGGAGGAGCAATGCTGTAGGCAAGTTAAATTTTAGGGGAAATTAAACAGGTACAGCCCGTAACCGTGGGAGGCCAAGAAAACTTCTAAATATCAAATACCTCTAGAAGTTTGTTTTTTGAAGCTTGAGGCAGTGATTTAAATAATGTAAATGCTATACATTAATTTTATTTGGTCTATATTGTCGGAGGCTAAAACAAACAAAAGAGAGTCTGAACCTTTAGCTCAGTCGTTAGTGTTCCTCCTACTAAGCCTTGCATGGCATAAAATATCACCAGTAGTGAAATGTGGATTCCCCCTTTCACAGTGATGAATTGACGTCCGAGGGTCTGGACGTTGTGTCTGTCCTTGATTTAAGTTAATTGATAAGTCGTGTGGTGATATAACCAGTCAGTTTAGAAGTGCTAACGTTAAATACCTCAAATAAAATTTAAAAACCCGCTTAGGTGGCCGCATGTTCTAAGGTGCTACTATTGTAGTAGACTAGACTGCCGATGACGGGGAGATAGAGGTTTGAATTTCGGTCGGGTGTACTGAGGGAGTTTTTCAAAAATGGTTTTTCACCCTCCCTAAACGCAAATTCGGGTACACGTATAAATGAAACCGCCATCATCCCTAAGTCACTGACGTAATTAGTACATAAGCGTATAACGCAAATGGGTAGTAAGAAGCGGTGCTTGTAAAAAATTAAAATTAGAAATTCCTCAAATGTGATACATCTATATACTCTTCTTGGTTCATTAATAAAGGGTATAATAAATGTAATCGCTTTAATTCTTTTAAAGATAATCTAGTTAAAATCCAGATATTTTTTATAAATTATCTGAATAATTATAGTTCTTTATTGTTTATTGTATCTACGAAACCTTGAAGCAATTAAATAGTTTGTAATCTTTTATTTCCTAATAATATAAGTTTTATATTTTGCTTCATGATCGTATCCATACTGTGGCCGAGACGGCTAAGGGACTATTCTAATATGCGTCGACAAGCCAACTAGGGTAGCTCTGACAGAATCTCAATCAGGTCGCATTTACTTGGTCCCAACGTGATTTAAAATAAATTGTATACGAGGGAATTTTATCTATAGGCGCATCCCCAAATGTTAATATTATTATTATTATTATTATTAGCACCGCGTCTTACTACCCGTTCGGGTTATACGCACTTACGCTAATGTGTAATGGTAGGGTGATTGTGAGATGAAATGGAGGACCTACAGTTTAACGTGGAATCCGAACCACGGTGGAGACCTGGCATTCCCCACATTCACAAGATGTCTTGTCAGAGGTGAAGGAAGGGTTTGGTAATCAGATAAATCTTTGCCGGGACCGAGGATTGAACCCCGGCCGCCAGCCTAGAAGTCCGACACCTTACCTCTAGACCGCCAGGTCACCCAAATGTCAATAAATCTCGAATTGTGTCAATAGCCTTAAAAACAATGTAACCTTTAATTATTGGTTAATTTTTCAAAAAATAATGTTTGTAACCATGGAATAAATGATAGGCTCACCCTAAATATTTGTCTTGGCCCGTGTTAACTGGCTCGCGGCAAGTGCCCTTGACCATGAGTTGCGGTAAGGCCTTCGCTTAAATACGTTCAACTTTCGACTCAATTGACTTTGTGCATCTGGTCAAGCAAGCTAAGTTGTGATAACATTGATAATTTCTACAAAATAACTTTATTAATATCCATTTCACATTGAAATTAATCTATGAAAACACAAATTAAGAATTATAGCCGCCCACCGCAATACATACTGGACGACCAGCCACACTAAAGTTCGTTCACTGTAGGGGTTGTTTTCTGAAAGGCCTTTTTCCCTAACAGAAATCTATTATATAGTAGGATATTGGTAGGAAAAAAGACCTTTCAGAGAGTAATTCCTACCGTGAATGGAGTATACCTGCGACCAGCGAGAATGCTTGTGGTAAATGGGACAGCGCGCACTTGATTGCAACGGCCAGCTGGCCGCGGCGACCAGTAAGATGGCGAGCGGCGCGCAAGCGACCACCTGGCCGCGGTGACCACTGGAATAGCGAGCGGGGTGTGCAGGCGACCAGTTGGCAAACTGGATAAATCCATTAAAATTAGAAATTAAATGGTTGGTCGCTTCCTTGGTCGTGGAGCAAGTCGCCTAGTGCGCGGATGATATCTTTTTGTAACATCTTTTAACATCACATTTGTTTATTAGCTCTTAGTGCTAATAATAAACCACAAAACAAAGACATCAGTATAATTTCGGAACCCAACTATCTATTTTTCCACCGTCCCTACCCTTCCCCGCAAGCTATCCTGAAAGATTAAGCCCATGGAAAGGAGGGGGTGGGGGCGAGGCGGTGACAGCATATTTATTATTCACCCTTCAAAATATCTACAAGTTTTATTTTCCGTACTATCTGACAGCTAGAAACTTAAGAGATTGGTTGGCACGAATTTAAATACCACCTGAGGACATTTGACGTGTTTTCCCCCTAAGTGTTTTGAAAGCTACTAACATAAAAATTATTAATATAGTTTATATTAGTAAGCAGTATGTTAATCTACCAAGTGAATTCATAAAGAGAATGTAGCAAATAATGTATTTGTAAAATTAATTTATTTCACGTATAACTGTGGTGTATAAATATACAATATTGTGAAAACTGACAACTAAAATTATCTCTAGAATAACATACTTGCTACCCGTATCGGCAAGCACGGGGAATAAACGTCAAACTAACTTGCCCCAGTTGCCTGGTGACGTGAAGGATCGGGTTCAAAGCCCGGCTGCGTGTGTTCTGCGGGTGATTTTACTAAGTGGTTTCCCACTCTCCCTCTACACAATTTTGAGTACATTACTACTTAATTCTATCTCTCATTTCTACCACAACAGAGCAATAAAAGCTCAACAGCCCGAACGAGTAGTAAAACGAGATAGAAAAAATGAACTACTTTGGTTGGGGCCTCTACAGACGATGACGAGTGAGCTGGTTCAAGAGAGCAGCTACCTTGAGCAGCTATGAAGCTCACTAGAGCCGCAATGTACAGTAACCCCATGGCTTCTTTGGTGCTGACTGACAGCTCACAGCTGACTTCTGACAGTCAACATTTAGGTATATACCTAAATTTTAGACTGTCAGAAGTGACAGCTGATAAACATGTTTTTGCAAATAATATAGTTTGACGTAGGAATACGTAATTTGATCTGGGAACTTTTTAAAGCTGTCAACTGTCAGCTGTGAGCTGTCAGTCAGCACCAAAGAAGCCATGGGGCTACTTTAGCTGACTTGAGCTTGTAGCAACTGTTTGTTTTCTACAATGCATTAATCATAAAAGGTTGAGGTTTTAACGCTTACAATTAAAATTAGAGGAGAAAAAATAATTGTGGGGGTGCCCTATGGTAATTTTTAAGTATGGGTAATTCTGTTTTCACACGCTATTTATGAACTTGAATACGGTGTAAAGTTGGTTAATTATGTATGTATGTATGTATGTATGTATGTCATGAGCTTGTAGAAGATCATCTAAGGTTTGTCGACTATTTCCGTATGTTGATCAGTATCATCTTTTGATAAGGTGTGTATTTTAAATTGCTCGCTCCAGAAGAGAGACACTAACATTTCCAAACATCCTAGTTTTTTTCGACTAATTACTATAGTCATTGCAGATAGTGTCTATAATGTTGGCCGTAATCTAATATTATTCAATAAATTGTTTTGCACGAAGAATGCTACG
>CABEEJ010001631.1:99332-145374 GCA_901482245.1 Timema douglasi
CCCCCCCCAAGCCGCAATTTGAAACCCAACTATTTCCGTACTCCACTTCAGCTCACGCGTGCTCAGCTGAAAGTTTACACAAGACACAATACCCTACTGAAATTTTGAGCAATTGTGAACCGACTCACGCGTGCAAGTCTGAAAGGGACCTGAACTTGAGGCGTTCAGTTTGTCAACACATTGAGAGAATACAAATATTGCTTTCTCATTTTGAGAGTTATAGCGATTGGATCGGTTACGTCTTGGTATAGAGTAAGTACTCTTCCTATCGATTAAGAGATTCTGATCAAACTCAAGGGCAAATACGTATTTAGATTTGTGTTTAGTAAACAAAGAAAATGGTTAGAATGGATATGATATAGCAGCCACTAATTTAATTTATGTAATCCTACATGTAGTTTAATTCGATGAAATTCTACCCTCCACCCCAAAACCTCCAGATAATTTCAGTAAAAGCATAAATCATATAAAGTAGAATTAACAAAGCACTGAATACGAGCCGAATACATAGGTTACATTTTAAAACCAGGCTTAAGACTTATTTCAAAGGTATACTGTTATACATATTAAAAGTGAACTTAAAAATCCCCATTTGGTAAAATCACAAATATAATATCCTCAATACATCGAATACAAGGTCGAAGTAAGATGACATTTTAATTGGTATTGCCTATCTTAGACTATTGTTTAACCAACAACCAAATAAAGGCGTATGAAAATAAAATGATCAGAACCCACCACTTTCATTCCATTATTGCTTTTAAGGCTTTAAGGTTAAAGATGAACTAATGTGTAATAACCCCTGGGACCATAGCTATAGAAACTTCAGAATCTTTTGTACCACATTCAATTTCTAATAAAGTCGAGAATAAGTAACTTTGACATGAAAGATTCGAAATAGCAAAAATACCCCGGAGACGATTATGAATAACAGTTTATTACAAACATTAATAGTTATTAATATATTCTTATAGGGTAAAACAATCCTGAACCATTTAATTTATATGAAATTGTGAAAATCCTATTTACATATTTTGGATTTAAAAAAAATCATATATAAGAGCTAATCTTAACATAGTTCAAAGAGTGTAAAAACTGCTTTTTAAACATGTTATAAATTTGATTAGACCTTTATTCATGAACTGAAGAGAAGTGCATTAATTTAGCAAATTTGAGTGATTTGTGTTTAACTCATTTAATTAAAAGAAAATTTGTTTACTGAAATCAAATTTGAATAGTTGCCCCTAGCCACCACAAAATTAACTCCAATTTCTAAAGGCATTAAATATTCTTACACTTTCTTCAAATCTGGCAGCTAGGAGGTGGTGCTACCTAAGACCTTCTCTACCTCAAATTTCATTCTGGCTACGGCCTTTCAACTCTTTGCCATTCCCTCTCCCTGCCTCTTCTCCACACCTTAAAGTAAATTTATGGGTGCGGCACTTATTGAAGATAGAACCTGTGTTTGCAATTACAAGAAAATGACTTGCACTAAAAGATTCTTTGCAAGTTCTTTATGACGTATGATATGAAACTCGCGAGATGCTGTGTGGATTGCAAAAAGAAAAAGAAAACTACATAAAGCTAGGCTATCCTACAGATTGAACCGAGCAAGCATCTGGCCGCTACCATATACTATATACTCCGAGCCTGGAGCTGGGTTTGGTGGAGTCGACAAGAATAGCTGACTTGCCTCGCTCAGTTCTCATATATTACCAGTGCAGAGGCTATCTATCTAAGATATATATGATTTGTTTACTGTACCATGGTGATAGTATTATTTTTATTATTATTAGCACCGCGTCTTACTACCCGTTCGGGTTATACGCACTTACGCTAATGTGTAATGGTAGGGTGATTGTGAGATGAAATGGAGGACCTACAGTTTAACGTGGAATCCGAACCACGGTGGTGGCCTGGCATTCCTCACATTCACAAGATGTCTTGTCAGAGGTGAAGGAAGGGTGAACTTTGTGAAAGTATTAATCAATTTTAGTAAATGAAGAAAATATGTTAGTACACAACATATTTGATAGTAATAAATTTCAAATTATAGAAAAAAATGTTTTTAGATTTGTAAAATTTTCCTATTTTTTTATTAACATTCTTGGATTCTTCAAATAATTTTTTACATATATACCGTATTATATAATCGAAATTATATAATATCGAATATCGAAACCAAGTCCTTAGGAAGATATTTGGTCCAAAAGGGGATGAATATCCTGGGGACTGGAGGAGGTTACATAATGATGAGTTACATACTCTGTACTCATCCCAATACATTGTTACTAACATCAAATCTTGCAGATTAGTGTGGGTAGGACATGTAGCAAGAATGGAAGTTTCTAGAAGTGTTTTTTTCAGGGTATTAACTGGTAAACTCAGTGAAAAGATACCATTGGGAAACCCAGACGCAAATGGGAGGTAACATTAAAGTGGACTTGAAAGAAATAGGGTGTAGTGATGTGGATTGAATTGAACTATCTCAAGATGGGTATAGGCGGAGTACTTTAAATGCGGCCCTGAATTTTCGATTTCCTTATTCCATAGAGTTAAGTAAATAATTATACCGGTATAATATTGTAATAAAAAATTAATATACACGACGTGTATACATTTTCTAGTATTTTTCTGCATACATAAATTTTAAATGTTATATAAGTTTCCAAATTTTTAACTGATAGCGGAACAAACAACTTCCTTAGAGAGGGAACGTCCAGAAATTTATTTCATTCCTCCTCAGGTAAGCGTTCGAAACTATACTTCATTCATGGTAGGAGTTTACCTCTGAAAGGTCTTTTTTACTACCAATATCCTACTATATAATAGATTTCTGGTAGGGAAAAAGGCCTTTCAGAGGTAAACTCCTACTGTGAACGAACTTTAGGTGTACACATTTATATCAAAATAAAAACATCTGAATATTTAAGCCCCCCCCCCCTTTCTATCTAAAATATAAAACACTTTTTTACACCTAGATACATTTTTACAACGCTACATCTTTCCGTTTATAGAAGACTAAAGTAATGCAAGCATTTTTGTTTTATTTTAAGCACACTTGCAAACACCATACTACTGCTCAATGGGATTTCTACCATATCCGGATCATCAGTCGCTAATACATTTTTCTCATTTTATGTTTCTGAAATATTTCGTTTGATTTTAATGATAAGAACCTCAATTTTTAATTTCTCTAAGGCTCCAGAACTTGTGTCAGGAAAAAATGGTAAATGTTGTAACTTGGTTGGTGTTATTATCCTATTCTAGCTTTGATGCCATGTGTCTGAAATTTACCAAGCAGACACATTCGAAATTTAACTCTTCTTATATTTACAAATCAGCATAAGAGTTTTCACAAGTGTTTTACCTACAAGAGTAATCTTTGGTAACCTTGAATAGTTGACACGATCTTTGCTACCATAATTAATTTTACAACACACCACACAATTTGGAGAAGGGCTGACACTTACTGTACATGTCAAACTGGCAAAACACAGGGAAGTTTTCAAAATATAAATAAAAATACATTGCAATATTTGTTAATTTGAGACATCAAACTTCAATCTTTAAATAGTAAGCCCTTGCATAAAAGAAAGAGCGAACTAATTAAATTAATGATCATAGTTAAGAGTCCCTACTTTTAAAATAAACCATTACTACCATAAATGTGAACTCATTTTGGGCCTATAGTTAAAACATTTTTAATAGTATTTGCAAATGAATTAACTTTAGGCTCATTAGTAAAAAGACTACAGTAAGTTTATCTCCCACCAATTGAATACTTTAATGCCAAAGTATTCAAAATATTGGGATTACGTATTTTATTTTAACTTAAGCATAGAAGAAGTAGCTTAAAGGAAGAGAAAACTTATTTCATTGAACATGAACATTTTATTAATGCTAAAATTTTGTGTACGTTGTAAGCCAAAATCATTTGGTGGGGCCAAGTTGACGCCAACTTGGCTCCGCCCAATGATTGTGAGTTAATGATCAACACTAACGATTGCATTAGGTTTGGTCGTTAGTGCGCCGCGTGGAGCCAGGTTGACGTCAACTTGGCCCCGCCCAATGGTTTTGGCTTGTAGCTTCTAAACAAATATTGCACTAACATAATTTTTTTTCTTTACTCAACAGAAACTAACGTAGCACTAACGATTGCATTAGGTCCAGTAGTTAGTTTTTCATGGGTAGGGCCAAGGTAATGCATCTAAGTTGTAGATCATTGGCACACAAAGCCAAAGGTCCTGGGCTCAATTCACGTTTCCAGGTTGTCTTAATTGAATAAAAAAACATGTTTTTCAATCAAATAATCATTAATTAATAATAGGTTACGCGGGAGCTTAGAATGACGAAAATAATAACGCGAAGACTGACCGTGTACGGTCTCGTAAATATTGATGTATACTCTCAGTAAGATTGTCAGTCCTAAGATACCCTTAAATACCCTTAAATAAACTTACTTTAGGAAATGTTTCTCCATATACCAATTTGAAAGTAAATCCTAATGATTTTTTAAATAACTAATTTGTAAAGTACCCTTTTACTATTTTTTTTAAAAAGAAAAACCAATTAGTAAACATTTATCTTTTTTTATATTAACATAGGGGTAGTGCTGCTCTCTAGTAAAAATGTAGCCAGTTTAAGTAAAGTCGCTGCTGCATGCCGCCGCCGCCGCCGCCGCCGCCGCCGCCACCACCATCTACCAGACGTGTGGCACCGCAATTAAATGGATACAAATCAGAATGGATACAATTCAGGATTTTGTGGAGATAATGCAAATAATTCTATTGGATACAAATCAAACTTTATATTTGTGGTGCTCGTTTAAGAAAATGTCTGAATGAAGACCATTCAGAAGGGATACAATTCAGGATTTAGTGGATATATTGAAAATTGATATAAATCTGATTTTTTATTTGTGATGCGTGTTTAAGAAATGTCTGAATGGAGACCATTCAGAATTGACAAAATTCAGCACCCCCTTATATATATATATATATATATATATATACGTCGTGTCTTACTACCCGTTCGGATTATACGCTTATGTGTTAATTACGCTAACGGTTTTAGGGATGAAGGTTATATTTATAGGAAGTTTATCCACATTTACTTGAAGGGAGAGTGGAAAACCACCACGTAAAGCAACCCTCACTACACCCGGCCGAGATTCTAACCTAGATCTCCCAGTCATTGGCAGTCTAGTCTGGTTACCGGAAAAAAGCACACATGAAAATTTGGCACAGAAAAAACTCCAAAGTCATAAATACTCAGAGGAAATAAGCTCACACGGAAAAATGCCCACATGAAAGATTTCGATTTTTTTCACAATTACAATACTTGCTCTTGGTGAAAAAGTAAAAATGAATGGGGACATTTGTGTCTATGGAAATTTTTCCGTGTGCGCACTTTTAGTGTGAGTATTTTTTGTTTGAACATTATTCATGTGGGCATTTTTCCGCGTGGGCTTTTTTGGTTGTGGGGTTTTTTCTGTGCGGAGTTTTCGTGTGTGCTTCTTTCACTTACGCTTTTTTCCTAGAATCGTCTAATCTATTGCGAGAGTGGCTCCTTAGACCACGCGGCCACCGAAGCATGTCCCAAAATATGGGATGTGCTAACAAATTTAATAATTTATAAATATCTCTCTATATAAATACATACATTTATATACAAAGTGGAGCCGAAATACTTAAGACGATTAGTTACTTGAAAATTAACATTTTAATTGAAAAGTAAATATTCATTAGCTGAATAAAAGCAAATAATATACTATACTTTTTCACTTTTTGAAAATATTGTTAACCAGGTAACTCTACCGGACGTCAGGCAAACCTCAGCACGTTGTCCATCACTTTTCTCAGCAAAGATCAACTTATTGTTTCCACCCTAACTTACATAAGTAGATATTTACATATAGAAATACATATATACCTTATGTATATAAATAATTATTAGTTTTAATGGAATAAATTATTCCATGTAGTTTTTTAAACACTGTAACTAACTACAACATTCAGTTTTCATTTTATATAAATTAAATAACTGATATAAAAGTGGTCAAAATATAAGGAAGTATATTAAGATATTAACTTTAATTAGGAAGGTTAATGATATATTAACTATACAGATTTGTTCAAAAAATCTTAAATCTAATGTACTAATATGTGAAGTTGTAATATTTTAATTGAAACAACGTTACGTGTGACATAATAGTTACAAAAATAAAAATAAAACACGCATTTAAATTATTATTCTAAGTAGACCTACATTAAATTAATAAGTATGCCATGTTCTTATAGATGATATAGTCTTAAGATGTCTCTTGACTTTTGATAATTTTTTTCTTTGGATTTCAAATTGAAATAGCTCATATAATTTCTCCTTGGATTTGAATTTGATATTTTTCCTTGGTGATCAATCCAGACAGGAAACAAAAATAACAGTTATTAACGTGATTTAAGATATAAGTATTATAAAAAATATAGAATTAATAAATATATATATATAAGAATAGATTATTTGGTATAGGTTCAAAGACTAGCCCTACCAAATTTGCTTAAAATTGACCAAATATTTAAGCAGTAATCGTGTAACAAACGGATGGACAAGCAGAAACGAAATTATAAATTGTCGAATTAAAACAAGACCTTTGCTCCATTCAGTCATTTAAATAAATGTATATTTACTCTTTCAAAAATAAATATTTATCTTTCTTTCATTTGATAGCATGTTACTTCACATGAAAGTATCAAAACCCCAATGCGTTAACATTTATTCTGTTGTTTTTACCAATAGGGGTATAAATAAACACGAGGAAAACTAAAATAATTAGTTTGTAAAAGAACAGAAAATTAATGCATTTATTGTTGAAATGTATATTTTAACAGTCTGAAAGTTATTTATATTTTAGTAGGCTCAGAGATCATGCAATCAAAAAATGCATCTAACTTCCAGATACCCTCTTGTCTATTGCTCAAGCAATAAGTAATATTGGTGAACTGGCGGTCTAGGGGTAAGGTGTCGGACTTCTGTGCTGGCGGCCGGGGTTCAATCCTCGGTCCCGGCACAGATTTATCTGATTACCAAACCCTTCTTTCACCTCTGACAAGATATCTTGTGAATGTGGGGAATGCCTGGCCTCCACCATGGTTCGGATCCCACGTTAAACTGTAGGTCCTCCATTAAATACATTAAGGTAAGTGAATTCCTGTTTTTTATTTATTATAATCAGTAAATAATGCCACTATTTTAGAATAAATCTTAATGATTAATATGTTAGTAAAAAGTAGGGTGCCGTGAGTATATCTTAGGATATTTAGGGGGTCCGAGAATAATAAAAGGTTAGGAACCACTGTTTTAGAGGGCACGGAAAAACAATCTGACTAATTAAATCAAGTCATATTAGTTATTATTTTTAAACAATATGTTCATATGTCATGTGTAGAAGAATTTTGGAGAAAACTAAATAACTGCCAATATTTTATTTTAATGTGGATTTATATAACATGTTTATTTCAATAATAAATATCTCAACACAAACGATAAAACCATTTTGATTAATTACTATTCGTGATTGTTGTTTACTTTTTATTCTCGATTTTAGTTCGAGAGTCCTTCAAGAAGGTGAAAACACCTGTTTGATTCAATCGAGACTCAATGTTGTGGTCTTATATCTAGTAATGGTTATGCAAGATGACTCGTCAGTTATCTGGATAAGGTCACAGCCTATTACTTATTGTGTTGGTTTGGTTCAATTAAAGGGGTCCGTTCAACTCTCAGCTCTTATTTTTCCTTCAGTGATATGACCACGATTTCACACACTTCAAAAAGAGAGGTGAATGGAACCAATTAAAAGCAACACACCACTTATTTCGCATCACTTTGGAAACAAAGTGCATATTCATATATGTACAGTTCGAATACGGTGTAAGTATCATAAATGAATATAATTTATTTTGGTGATAAATATTAAAAACTTCCTATTTACTTTCTCGCTATCTTAGAGGAAGAGAAAGTATTGTGATCGTAAAAAAAATCGAACTCGAGATTTTGATGGATGTCGACGTCTTATGACACCCCGAACCCTAAAAAGTGGTTTTCGCAATGACGTCTGTCTGTCTCTCTGTACACCTGCCTGCCTGTCTGTACCATGGGCTAGAGCCTAAACCATTTTACCGTTTGGGCTAAAACTTGGTATCTAGGGTTTTCATAGGTTTATCCCGAAGAGTTTTTGGAGTTGGATATCCAACCCTAAAATTAAGGGTAGTTATCTTATGGGTGTAAAGAGAAAAATTCAATTTTATCAAAATAGGCTTAAACGATTCATATTAGCTTTCATTTATAAGCTTTGATCAATATTACAAACCAAATGGCTACCCTCAACTTTTCATCAAAATGACTTTAAGGGCTCCGATCTGATGCGTATATTCTAATTTTTAATTCTATCTCCCTAAGTCTTTGCGATATAAATATTATTTATCAATGCATACATGTGGATCTGTTTACAATAAACATATTTTACTTTAAGTATATTTTTATATAACCAAAAGTTTTCAAGCTAATCACAAATATATATTTATTATAATTTTGACAACACTTTAAGGTGAAGTATTACGACCGTCAAAAAAATCTAGCCCGAGATGTTTATGTATGTCGAAGTTTCATGACCCGCCTCCCCCACCCCGAACCCTAAAAAGTGGTTTGTGCAACACCGTCTGTCTAGCCCTAAATTATTATTAGCACCGCGTCTTACTATCCGTTCGGGTTATACGCACTTACGCTAATGTGCAATGGTAGGGTGATTGTGAGATGAAAATGGAGGACCTACAGTTTAACGTGGAATCCGAACCACGGTGGAGGCCTGGCATTCCCCACCATTCACAAGATGTCTTGTCAGAGGTGAAGGAAGGGTTTGGTAATCAGATAAATCTGTTCCGGGACCGAGGATTGAACCCCGGCCGCCAGCACAGAAGTCTGACACCTTACCCCTAGACCACCAGGTCACCTATTAATCTAGCCCTAAAATTAATAGCTGTTTACTAAAGAGTGAAAAGAGTAAAATTCTATTTTCTCAAAATCATTTTAGAATCAATAGTCAATAATTATATATTTTTTGGTCAAAAGTGATAAAAGAGAAATTTAATAGCAACACGATAACCATAAAATTCCGTAGTAAAATGGCGAACATGTTTAATAACCGGAAGACAAAATTTTAATACGAAGTGTTGACCCTTGAGGACCCAATATCGATATTTTTTATTAGTTCAAATATACAAATGAAGACTAATTCTTTAAAACCATGAGATAAAAAAATGCTTTACGTATGTTCAGAGCAATTTGTTCTTGGGTTTGCTAGTGATATTAAGAATTTTGAGTAAATATCTCCATTTATAAACAATAGAGCGAGAAAGTTCGTGTGGAGTTCCATACCATTTTTTATATATATAATTATTATAATTATATTATAATAATTATAATTATATTATAATAATTATAATTACTCTAATCAGCAAGTGATGAGGAAGGAAGCATTTTAAGAGGTAAAATACCTTAATTAGCGTGGAAGGAGAGTGGGGAATCCGTTTAATAAATACCACCCAAAGTAGAGCTTACTGGGATTTCAACCCCGATCTCTCCGTCTTAAGTACGTCAATCTAACACGAAAGTGACGCCTTGGACTATTTGGCTATTGAAGTGGATATTGTTATTAATAATTATTATTATATTAGTAGTGATACCATCTAGCAAGAGAAACAGTTGCATATCACATTACTTGACGTATAAATAATTATATGAAAGTAGTTTTAATAACTTCCTGCCATGTTCTTACTATAGCTAAGATTTAATCAGGTACCCTGATCGAGCACATAGATGTCAAACTCTGTAGCTAAAGCCATTTATTGTATCCCCATTTACGTGGTTTTTTTTGTGGATCATACTAGGAAACCATAGCTTCATATTAATGAATAGTTGGGCTAGCGAAACTTAGTTGTGAATCTGAGCTCCACACCAGAAAATAATGGAATTAATAATAATCGCTTAATAATTTCTCAGTTTTAGTTTATTAAGGGTATACACAATCCACTTTTGAATATACATTTGTTCAAATAATTATTTTTACAAAAAATTAGGTATCACAAAATGTGAGAAAATCAATTTCTTGGCAGGTTATTTATATATTGTGTCGCTGTGCATATCTGTTATTTGTTGTAAATACAAACATTATAGTTTGGCTTGATTGTACCCATAAACTAAAGAGTACATTGATAATATCTCATTGCGGTGGCCAGATCATGTCGGTTTTCCTTTCTGCTAAAGATTGGAAAATCAACAAAGTCTTACATAACATTATTTAATAAAATTGTTCCATCAGGTAGAAAAGATAATCCTACAAAAGAAAGGTTTGAGGTTTATTTGTCTAAACTTGTTTGTAAAAATCTATTCCAATAAAATTCGAGTCAAAAGCTATATATCTGAGTGTGTCCTGTTATTATTAGATAAATATATTTCTTGATATATTATAAAGACAAGGTTAGTGAATTAAACATATCATATTCGGTTTCTTTGCTGTTCTTAGCCTTGCCAATGCATCTACGATATTTATTTATATCCCTCTTCCACGATAACTGTTGAGCGCTTTACCTGATTTCGTTCGCTTGATATTACACCATTTGCTAATTTAAGGTGATCGGTTGTTTACCCTATATCACTGATCCATATTACTTATTCATCACTACTATCTTCTCTTCACTACAGTGAATATATACATGATGGATACGCGATAATTTACCATCCTCTAGCTTAGAGAAAATTCACTGCTTTACAGCGATTCAAAAGAATAAAGATTAAATTGTTATATTAATTTACTACTATGTTCCAGTTATTTATGCCAGTATTTTTTTTCACTTGAATTTTAAACGTTGGTAGGTAAATTTAAAAACAAATAATTTAGTCTATACTAAAGGTTCATAATTTAATATAACAAACCTACAAAATCAAAACGGTACAAATAAAATTACTTGCAACTGGCTATACACTGAATTAACTAAAAGGCGGTTACCTGGTGGTCTAGGGGTAAGGTGTCAGACTTCTATGCTGGCGGCCGGGGTTCAATCCTCGGTACCGGCATAGATTTATCTTATTACCAAACCCTTCCTTCACCTCTGACAAGACATCTTGTGAATGTGGAGAATGCCAGGCCTCCACCGATGGTTCGGATTCCACGTTAAACTGTAGTGCTCCATTTCATCTCACAATCACCCTACCATTACACATTAGCGTAAGTGCGTATAACCCGAATGGGTAGTAAGGCGTGGTGCTAATAATAATAACTAAAAGGTGTTTCTGCAAAGAACGGAACTGCCACACAAGGCGCCCCCTTCCCAGCTCTTGTTTAGCACTGCATCTTACTACCTATCCAGGTTATACGCATTATGTACTAATTACGCCATTGAGCTAGGGATGAGAAGGAATTAATTTAGAGGAGGTATACCCGTATTTTCATGGAGGGAAGAGTGGAAAACCATTCTGGGAAAACCCGTCCTTAGTACACCCAAAATGGATTTTAACCCCTATCTCCCTCTCATCGTAAGTATAGTCTAACATGATAGTGATACCTTAGACCATGCGTTCACCGAAGCAGTTAGCAAGCCATTATTTTATTCTATACCCTGGCTTAATTTACAATATAGGTTTTACTAAGTATTTATAGTTTAAAACATTGGCTGCAAATAGGTTGAGTCAAGAACCTGAGTGAAAAATGCCAATCAAAATAAATAAAAAGATAAATAAGATATAACATTATTGAAATTAAACTAGCTTTCAATGTCTAGCAACCTTTTGTTGAAGGAGTGACTATGTAATACAGTGTCGTGAAGAGAAGGCAACAGTATAATAAGGTATTAATACTAGACACGATTAGTATTATACCACACATAGTATACGCCTCACAATATTATTATTAGCACCACGTCTTAGTACCCGTTTGGGTTATACGCACTTACGCTAATGTGTAATGGTAGGGTGATTGTGAGATGAAATGGAGGACCTACAGTTTAACGTGGAATCCAAACCATGGTGGAGGCCTGGCATTTCACACACTCACAAGTTGTGATTGATACACGTACAAGTTGTGATTGATACACGTACAAGTTGTGATTGATACACGTACAAGTTGTGATTGATACAAGTCTTGTCAGAGGTGAAGGAAGAGTTTGGTAATCAGATAAAACTGTGCCGAGACCGAGGATTGAATCCCGGCGCCTCGGCATAGAAGTCTTGACACTTTATCCCTAAGCCGCTAGGTCACCCACCTCACAATACACTCACTTATTTAACCGCTGCCTGACGTATATTTAACTAAATACCTGTTCTTCACACCACAATATTAGCACACGTCGTAATCACGTCTCTTTAAAATGCGTTTCCAACGTGGGCAGTAATAGCGATATGTTTTTGTTTAACATCTCCCTTAAGTGTACTCACTCAATGTGTGTTGCCATCTGAGAGCGGTTATATAACCTCAAGAGGGCCTCCGTATTTAGGCCTGAGCCATATTGAGTCCAGCAATGGGGCTCGTTCTGTCAATGCTCAATGATAAAAACACTTCCAAATGTGCGGTTGTTAAACGGCTCGCTTTTAACATGTTCGTCATAAAGGGACCATATTAATCAAAATGTGCAGTCTGTGTGAGGTAGGATTATGTGAAGAGGGGGTTGGGCTACTACCTGAACCTAAATTTGTGGAAGCCAGACGATTGACTCTCGAAGGCTTATTAGTGTCTTATCTCTAACGAAACTGTCTTTAAAATTAGCTTTCTTAAAATTCCACTTGATGACACCTGGCGATACCCGTGTTGAAGGACTCAAAGCATTCCAACGGAGTGCAGTCATTTTAACCAGGAGGCTAAGGGTCTGGTGTATGTATACCCGCTGGGGCTCTCACTGATCTGGGGATTATTAGATCCAGAGTGCGGTGGGACACCCAGTGGGGCTGGGTACAGGGGGCGTAATATACCCGGGGTGGACCAACTAGTAGGATAGGTATAGGAAAGAAAGGACGAATAGGACTTTTAGATTTAGGTGCTTATTCTAAACTTATTATTGTATATAAAAAAGAACATTGCTAAAAGATGTTATGTTAATTCAAGATGTATATCTTATTCACGAGCTACATCCTAGGAATCGGGATAAATAATGTAAATAAATGAAATACCTTGTCTGTGCCGGGGCCGAGTTATTGGAGCAGTAAGACTAGTTTCCAATTCTAGAGAAGGAACTTTGATCCCAACTATAATAAGGGGTTAACGCTACCCTTCTAAACACGTCATAACCGGTATACGTGGCTCAACTGTAATGTACCCACTTACTCTTGGGTGTTGTTTTGGCACATATATATATATATATATAGTTTGAAAGTATTCCTAATGCGCCGAAACTGGGTACCAATCAAATATTCTCTGATCTAGGTTGAAATAAAAAGGTTGAATTCAAAGAAACTGAAAGATAATTAAAATGGCAAGAAAATATAAACCAAATTAATGGGAAAATCACACAGTACTGACAATAGTGGCACCGACATCATATAATTGGTGTGGCCTGAATATTGGAATGGAGGGATGTGAAGTTAAAAACAAAACAAATATGTGAAATGTGAACATTTCTTTGTGTGTATTAAAAGTTACCCGCCTCGGGGGTCGGACGCGCTAGTCGTGTTGAGCTTGACCTCCGAGGACGGGGAGATCGAGGCTCGAATCTCGGTCGGGTGAACTGGGGGTGGTTTTTCCTAAAAGGTTTTCCACTCTTCCTCCACGCAAATGCGGGTTCACTTCCTCTAATTCTACATTCCCAATTCATAATCCATTAGCGTAATTAGTACTTAAAGCATATAACCCGAACGGGTGGTAAGACGCGGTGCTAAATAATAATAATATTAAAAGTTACTCACATGTTAACATGAACAAATTGGCCACAATTTGGGCGAAAAATAAACTTTGTTTAACCAATTACAAATACATTTTCTGAAGGAACATCCTATTTCTTTGTTTATTTATTGATGTGAAAGTCTACCACCAAATGTAGCACGTTAACAGTAATCATATAAAAGTATAGTTCTCATTCAGATAACTCTAGCTGATATTTTTTTTAAGAGAACATTCTTTTAGAGACTTTGAAGGAATGTCCGCTTTCTTGTCTCATTTCTTGATATGAAATCATCTGCCATCTTGAACAATGACTTCAGAGTTCGGAGTAGTTGTTACACTAATACTATCGAGTATCAACTGCTGAGTCGATAGCGCGATAGTACTAGAGAGCAGTGTTCGATTTCGGACCCTTCGAGATTGTCCTACTCGCGAACATTCACTATAGCTATATCTATGTGCGAACTAGGCAATTTCCAAATATTAGGCTACTTATAAAGAAGATTCCATAAACTGTTCAAAATGCAAATTATTATTAAAAACCAAGAAACAAATATTTTAACACATTTGTCAACGAATTGTTGCACACATGAATAAAAGGTAGACATTTAGATAATTTTTTTTGGGAGAGGGAGCAAAATGACTATGTCCTCCTAGGCAATTTTTGGGTGGGCACAAATCATTTCCCCCCAACCGAAGTAGAGCCACTGAATGACAGTACTTTAAGTTAAGTTCTCCCTATTCGAATTTGAGTAAGATAGCGTCCACCCAAATCATAATCTCTTTTAGATGTCATTAAAACAGTTATAACTAGAAACTATTATGAATAAATATTTCAATAAATAATATAACGTCCGTGTGGGGTCACACTCTCATGAACAACGAGTTTACCTGCAAGAGTGGTCCCACAGACAAACACTTCAGTCTCGTTTAGTCCAATTTTACTGTGACGGGAGGTTGGAGTTAGAATGCTGGCCTGTTGTACTAAGGTATATTTTTCAAAATGATCGCCCACACTCCCTCCAAGCAAATCCTGCATATCTTTAATTCCACCCTTCTTATCCCACTCTGATATTTGGATGATATCAATGAATATTAAGTAGCCTTTATTTACTTAGTAAAATAATGTTTATGCTTTTTTGTTAATAGTTTGAACTAACAAATGAACATACATTTCCGGTAGCTTTGACCAATAACAAACGTCCACAGATATATATTTTGGAATGATAAGTTTGATATCATGCTAAGTTTCGTAAACCATAATTTAAGATATTAAAAAAATTACAAATTATAAATATATGTAGAGGTACATAAAGGCACATATTTTAATTTAGGCTTCCAAAATAAATTTACGTCAGAAATATTAAAATGTATACTAGATTGGTATCGCTACCAAGAATAATTATTATATTAGAAAAAAATTGTCCGAGGTATTCATAAAGTTTCAGATCTGCAATTTACGAGATAATTCACCTGTAGCTTGTAACAAAGTGGAAAACTTTTTTTCATAAAGCTACATAAAAATTTAAAATTTCCCAAGAATTTACAAGTGATTTTTCACTTTTTTTTTTACTTTTACTTAACATTAACTTACATGTAAATAAAGGAGTATTTTCTGCAAGTCTCAGCATATAGGTAAAATACTTTACAGGTGCAATTTTAATGACTGATTTTTACATATCTATTCCATTATACTACTTTTATTGAATAAATAAATCGTGAAGACTTAAGTAACATTATTATACTTAAAACGTTTAAAGATGGTATAGACAAAGTGATTATTGATACGGTTATGATAATTTTAAGATAAAACCGCACTAAAAATCTCAGCATACTAAAAGAAATTCATATTGATAAGTTAAGCAAAATGTTTTATGGTTATTTGAGTGTCAAACATGGCTCAATTATTATTTCAATGTTTGGTATCTTTTGTTCCATGGATTAGGATCTAAAATAATATGAAGTGTTAAAAAGCAATAACGACTTTCAATATTTTGAACAAATTGGGTCAAATATAAATAATAAGTTTCATTAATAACTCATAAGAAATGCAGTAATTTAATTAGAGACTAGTAAAGAAATAGGTTTAAGTTAACGTTGAAAAGTATATGATCACACAGAGCATTTATATTGAGGATGATAATTTAGAGATAACTGCAAACATTTGGGTTAATGTGTGAATATTTAGTAACAATTTTAACAATAAAAATATTAGAATATAAATTAGGAAAATAATACAGTCGGGAAATGCGTGTTATTACTCGTTCAAGTTATTACCCACCTCGGTGGCGCAGTTGGCTCGCTAGTTTCATGTTTATCTTGATTGCAGAGGAAAGGGGATGGGGAGATTGAGGTCCGAATCTTAGTCGGGTGAACTGGGGGCGGCTTTTCTTAAATGGTTTTCCAATCTCCCTCCACGCAAATGCGGGATCAATTACTCTCAATTTTAACTTCCTAATGCCTGATCCATTAGCGTAATCGGTATTTAAGCGTATAACCCGAACGGATAGTAAGACGTGGTGCTAAATAAAATAAAAAGTGGTTAACCACTCACCTGCAGCTTCAGAGGAACACAAAAACTCAGAATATAAAATACAATAATTTTACTCATTGTTCTCTAGAGTATGACACGTAATATTACATGACAAAAACAAATTTAGGGTGTTAGAAAAGAAGGGGCTTAGGAAGCTATATTCTGTCCAAAGAGGGATGAAGATACTGGGGAGTTAAGGTGGTAGCATAATGATGAGTTACATACCCTGTAATCATCACAAGGCATTGCGAGGATAGTCAAATCTCTAAGATTAAGGAGGGTAGTACATAAGTACCAATGGGAGAATCTAGAACTTTGTTCAGAGTATTGATTGGTAAACCCATTGGGAAGAGACCAGTGGGAATACGTAAACGCAGATAGTAGGATAACACTTGAATGGACCTAAAAGAGATGTGGCGTAATGAGGTAGACTTTATATAAATAGCTTAAGATAGGTATCGGTGGCGTACTTTTGTATGTGTGGCAATGAACTTTCGAATTCCCAATGGGAGGTGGGTGAGTGAGTAGCTATAAGTATTCGCTGAGAAAAAAAGTTGAACATATAAAACATTTATCATTAAATTATTATTATTATTATTAGCACCGCGTCTTACTACCCATTCGGGTTATACGCACTTACGCTAATGTGTAATGGTAGGGCGATTGTGAGATGAAATGGAGGACCTACAGTTTAACGTGGAATCCGAACCACGGTGGAGGCCTGGCATAATTTTCATTAAAACATGTGGCACTGCACAATAAAATCGCATACATAAAATAGCACATGTGTATATTTATTTTTATGTGCTAGAACTACAATACCTAGAAAGCTTAAACTTTGTATGCGTACTAAAAGAATCTGAAGGTGTGCAACTGGGGCTTTTGTTGTGTGTGTGTGTGTATGTATATATATATATATATATATATATGCATAAAGATTGACGCTTCAAACCCGTGAACAATGTATATTCAACCTCAATATATATACTATTGAATACAGTATTCATTTGTTCTATATCTAACTTGATCACGTGGACGAGATCTCAAACTAAATTCCAAAGATATATCATAAGTGAAATATATAGTTAACTGAATGTTCTAGTTTGGTTGGTCGATTCGTACTCCCAAAGGAAGGTAAAAATACTACTTTATTTGGTTAACTATGAACGTAAAGTTTCGCGTCTTTATTAGATTTTATCTTAACTCTACTTAGTTAAGTATTCAGACAAACAGATTACTTCTTCAACTAAAAGGCAACTTAAATTCAAGAGTGTCAAAGGATTTAATAAAATATAGTAGCCTATATATTATATATGTGCTTCAAGATCAAGAAAATTTATATAAGTAGGTATTCAGCGAGATCTGAGGGAGTTCATCTCAGGATAAATTTATTATTTTTACATACATTCAAAGCCTTACGCCTTACTCTTTGATCAAGGGTGGTCCACTACAAAAACATAAAAACATACTGAAACATTGCAAAATTATCCCAGGGAAAATAGGGTCTGCACCTAGAGTTTATTTTCTTTTATTTATGCCCATACATTTTGAGCATGAAAGCTTTGACCGATTTACCACCGGTTCGGGTAACTAAAATATTAAGAAAAAGAAAGCTTGAAACTTGCCATTGGCCTACTAGGTTAATCATAGTCGATGCTTTTGTTTTAATGTTGAAAGCATAGTGTCTTAAAGCACGTGATTACCGTTGCGAGTAACTCGAAAATATAAAACTTTAAATCTCGACTTATTTTAAAACTGTAATTTATTGCGAGCCTAATTCCTCATTTTACATGGCCACCAGTTTGAGGTGCTACAAAAACAATCAAGGGAAATAGCGGGTAAGTTTCTCTGGCAAAATAAGATAGTCTCGTACGGTGAAACATCTTCTCTGTAGCAAAATTTCTCATTTCACGGATACAGACACTGCTAGAGATTCATAAAAATCTCTAAGTAGCTGACAAAATTTTACAACATTCTCTTTATACTTACAGTACATACGAGTCTACTAGAAATGTCATTGTCCTGTGTACAATACCACCTTTCCCTACTAGCAAAACAATTCGATTGCTAAAACATATATTGTTAAAGGTAGATTAAAAAGGAGTAGAAAATCATGTTGAAGATATGCATGTTTAGATTAAATAAAAAACTAGACAACGATGTTTAACCTATTTATAAAATAGGCGTATCAAGGTAGTACGGTAGACATTTTTGAGCTCAATGATGAAATATTTTTAATTTATGTTGAAATATCGGTACCTAAAATAAATCTATTTTGTGATCAGATCAACAAAACTTTAATTTAACGTTAATGTGACTTAAAGAACTGAATGGGTAGTAAGATGTGAGAAAAAAACTTAAACATTGTGTGTGATCAGGGTTAGTTTAATGTAATGGCGTGTAAATTATAACAGATTATGGTACAGCCAATGAATTTGGACGGTTTGAAAATAATTGTTTAACACTCTGTTTCAAATACTTATAATATAATCGGGTGACCTGGCGGTCTAGGGGTAAGGTGTCAGACTTCTATGCTGGCGGCCGGGGTTCAATCCCAGGTCCCGGCACAGATTTATCTGATTACCAAACCCTTCCTTCACCTCTGACAAGACATCTTGTGAATATGGGGAATGCCAGGCCTCCACCGTGGTTCGGATTCCACGTTAAACTGTAGGTCCTTCATTTCATCTCACAATCACCCTACCATTACACATTAGCGTAAGTGCGTATAACCCGAACGGGTAGTAAGACGCGGTGCTAACAATAATAATACAATATAATCTTTTTGGACTTACAAAATGAAGTTTAAAATAATGACATGATTCTTTGATGTTCACGATACACAAACTATGTAGAAGAAGGCAAACACTAAACAAACAAGTGGAGTGCTAAATAGCCGCGTTAACGTTAGTCGAAACATGATCGACTGGCAGGAACATGTGGTACACTTTACCGCTGAGTGAAAGTTCTCCCCCGTTTCCCGGATCATGATCAACTTAACGTTCGTATAACGTAACCCTCACGTAGTGGAAATATATAGTGGGATCCCAATCACTTGGCGTTCACGTAACAAAAATTTCATTTAATATTCACGTATCAAAACAAACAAACAAATGAAGTGATTAATAGCCGAGTTTACGTTGCTCGCAACACGATTGACTAGCAGAAATATGTGGAATACTTCACGTAACATAACGCGAAAGTTCTCCTGTAAAATTCTTACGTTCAGTGAACGTTACGTCAACATTAAGTTAACGACATCGTGGTTTCCATGTAGAAACACAAGAAAAGCCGATACGTTACGTGAACGTTAAATTGATCGTGATCCCGGCATTCATTTCGATTAACATACTTTTTTTTAAGGTTTGTTAGACCTAATATTGGTAGCTCGGTTTTTTAAATCAATTTATTTCTATTTATACATAACGTAAAAACTTTTTTCAATTTCGCCTATGAATTTAAAACATAAAATTTAATGTGTACATTTGGAAAACATTTAATTCAATTTTATTATTAGCACTGCGTTTTACAACCCATTCAGGGTGTACACACTTACGCTAATGTGTAATGGTAGGGGGATTGTTAGATGAAATGGAGGACCTACAGTTTAACGTGGAATCCGAACCACGGTGGAGGCCATGGCATTCTACACATTCACAAGATGTCTTGTCAGAGGTGAAGGAAGGGTTTGGTAATCAGGTAACTCTGTGCCGGGACCGAGGATCTAAACCCAGACCCCCAGCACAGAATTCCGACACCTTACCTCTAGACCACCAGGTCACTGACTAATTCAATATTAATTCCATACTAATTAAACTATAATAGTATACATTCTATTAAGTACCAATTTTCACGGTTTAATGCTTGGATAGCCTAGTTAACTTTTATACTAGTTACATTTTTATGTCATAGCATGTTATTAAAAAGAGGTTACTCGTATATCTCAATCTACGACTATATAACTAAACTGAATTTATAGGTTAGAATAAGAAGTTATGAGAAAATAAAAACTAAGTTAAGATCTACAATTAGTATTTTTATTTATTTAGCACCGCGTCTTACTACCCGTTCGGGTTTTACGCTTTAAGTACTAATTACTCTAATGGATTAGGAATTGGGAAGGTTGAATTAAAGGAAGTGAACCCGCATTTGCGTGGAGGGAGAGTGGAAAACCATTTAGGAAAAACCACCCCCAGTTCACCCAACCGAGATTCGAACCTCGATCTCCTCGTCCTCAGCAGTCGAGCTCAACACGACAAGCGTGTTAGCCAACTACACCACCGAGACGGGTACCATTAGTATTAATTCCTTTATGATGAATGAATGAATGAATGAATGAATGAATGAATGAATGCATGCATGCATGCAAATGTTGACGTTATGTAAAGAAGAACCAGTTTATCAATTATATCTATATTTCAACTAATTTGGTAAAACCACTATCTAAATATTTAGTCATTTCGAAATTTGATTTTCAACTACATAGGTGAATTAACTGTAACAAGGATTTACAAATCATAATATAAACCGATACATTATTTACAACAATACATTCCCTTAAGAAACGTTGAAAACAAAACAGTTTTTTTATATAAAGGAAGAAGTGACCGGTATAAATATTTTATTTCTGTTTGGTGAAAGTTTTTACACACAAATTTTCAGATTAAAAAAAATTCTGATTAAGTATATACATTTCTTTAAATGATTATGAATACAAGGATATTTTTCCTATACAAATAGCCACAGATATTGCGAGATCTTAACGTTTTTTTTAAGAGTAGAAGGGAGCTTAGAAAATAAAAATAATGTTGTGCCAACTGAATAACACGAATATTAATTATGTTGTGATAACATAATTCATTCTAAAAGTCATATAAATGAGTTACCTAAACCCTTTATGCATTACTCCAAACGGGATTACCCACGGTACAAAGAGTGCTTCGCTCCCACCCCTGACGACGCCCATGAAAATCACTAATCACAACCACCGGAGAAATTAGTCACAGCCTTATAACGACGTTGCCTACTTGATTTCGAAGGTATTTTTGCAAAGCGGGTTGCATCTTAAACTAAACGCGCCTTTGCAGTCCAAGCACTATAAAACAAACTTAAATGTACGAAATAGAAAGAGAGGGAATAAAATAAGCACTTTACCTTATGAGACCTGTTTACCTACTGAAACACTTTCCCTTCTCAGCTGAGTTTACAGAGTGATTAAAGTATTTGCGCTTTGAAAACTTCAACTTGCTTTTTAAAATTATATTTTTCTTATTTCCTATTCTAGATAGATATTTGCTTCCACGGACTTTTTAAATCGACATTCTGGCAGTAAGACTCCTACATGCTGTTTCGTGACCAAGCAAAATAACAGATGACTTTTAAAAAATGCGTTTACAAAAAAAACTATTTCAAGATAATTATAATATTTTTTTGTGGTAGGACTATTTTTAGAATTATTTAAGAGCTTATGGCTTATGTTTCAACGTTATATCTTTAAAACTCTGGGAATAAAACGTAAATTCATTAACATGGGAAATCTCATCTTGAACTGCCATGACGTCATGGGTAGGCAACGTCCTTAGATAAAATATGGTCTGACCCTAACACCTTCTCGTAATAGGCCTAGTCTATTATAGTTTGGTAAATCATTTTTAAAAATTGGTTGCCAATAAACTAACCCTATTGTTCTCCAAAAGACAAGTAAACAGTGGTATTACTTATTCAAAATACTCTTTGATATTTCTATTTAAAATAAAATTGTTAAAGCCATTTTAGAAAAAGATTATATTTTCGAAAATTAGTAATTGTTAAACTACCTTTCATCTTAGAGATAAAAATGAAATCACGACTTAGTCTCGAGGTATGACCATTTAACACCTAAATATCAGGTTAAAACGAAATCTATCAAACCATTTTGTCTGGAAAGGTACAGAGAGATATAGACAGAGGAAAAATTAAACTGTAAAATATTTTTTTAGATTTGAGGGCCATTAACCATCAAGATTCATCATAAAATAAAGATGAAAAAGTACACTCTTACAATCTTCATGTAAGAGATAAGCACAAAAACAAAACAAAAATTAAAAGTTTTAAAAAATCCTTCAATTAATAGTGTGATCAAACTAAAAGTATTTTTTTTTAGCTAAACGTCTTACAACCCCTACGGTATATACTCTTATGTACTAATTACTTTAATATGATATGGATCAGGAAGGTTTAATATAGAGGTAGAGTAGCTGAATTTGCGTGGAGGGAGAGTGTAAAAACAGGTAGGAAAACCAACGTCAGTACACCAGAACAGGATCGAACCCCGATCTCCCAGTCATCGGCAGTCTAATCTATTGCAGAGAGTAACGCCTTAAGACCATGTGGTCCCTTTACCGGGTTTTCTTCTATTGTGATCACAGTAGTTTTTGTTTAGAGAAAAGAGAAATTGGCATTTTCCCCCAAATGATTGGTTCAATTGTAATTTGCACTTACACAATGCCAAAATATATATTTTTTAATCACCACGTCTTACTACTCGTTCGGGTTATACGTTTATCTAATAATTACGCTAATGGTTTTAGGGATTAGGAAGGTTGTATTTATAAGAAGTATCCTCACATTTTCGTGGAGTGAGATTAGAAAACTATTTAGGAAAAACCACCCTCAATACACCCGACTAAGATTTTAACCTCGATGTCCTCATCAGCAGGCCGGTCCAGCACGTACATTTGTAAATATAATTTACTTAACATATATCACGTAATATCTGTGGGTTTGAAAACCCTTATATTTTAAAAAATATTTCTACCCTTTGGGAAAAAAATAGTTTTCTACTTTATATTTCAACTAACTGTAGAAATTTTATTTTTTAACTTTGTTTTTTACAGTGTTTATGTTTTCGATTTTCTCCAACTAAAGTGACATAAATTTCTATATGTTACAGGGATTTAAGTCGTAATTTTAATATATTTTATTGTCACCGGAATAGTGTTTTTAAAATTTTTAGCTCTCCAGCTTCAGCGCAAGTGGTTGAAGAACACTGGTACAGATTTGATGATCGATATTATAACCTACCAAATCGCTAGTTTTAGCGTTGATTTTTACAACACGAGCCAGATTAACTTATTCTAACCTCTAACATGGTAATGGTAAGTAAAGCTTAAATATTATTCAGCTAAGGGAAAAATGACAACCATTACAGGTGAATTTGAGCCTGGGACCTTTGGGTTTTCTCGCCGGTTTCATTCCCTTGTCAAGGCTGTCAACTATATTTTAGTCGAACATGAATTTAGTATCACGACTGTTCGGGCTGATTACATTCATATATCAGTATATGACACATTTAAATTAGCTTATGTCAGTTTAGATAAAAATAATTAACTTAAAAATCTTATATTTAAATTAGTTCTGATAAATATTAAGTTTTATTTTAGTTCAACATGAAATATATAAATATGGTCAACCAGTAGGAATTAATTTGCTCATAGCTAAGTAATCATTATGCTAAATATGTATTTTTAGAAATATGTTTTCATCATATTCTTTGTTAAATAAAAACGGATCAAATGGCCAAACAAGCATAAGGAACTAATCACCCAATCACAGAGACAAAACCATACATACTTGTTGGGTTCATTTAATACTGGATAGTCTAGAATTAAGGAATTTCAGACACGTAATACCAGAGCTCCCACTCGACTGCTTGACCACAAGGACAGCTAAAGTAGGATTTAGGTAGAAATAAACACGATACAAACGTACTTTTGTTGCTGTCAACGTTGAACATTTTACTACAATATTGGTGACCTGGCGGTCTAGGGGTAAGGTGTCAGACTTCTGTGCTGGTGGCTGGGGTTCAATCCTCGGTCCCGGCACAGATTTATCTGATTACCAAACCCTTCCTTCACCTCTGACAAGACATCTTGTGAATGTGGGGGATGCCAGGCCTCCACCGTGGTTCGGATTCCACGTTAAACTGTAGGTCCTCCATTTCATCTCACAATCACCCTACCATTACACATTAGCGTAAGTGCGTATAACCCGAACGGGTAGTAAGACGCGGTGCTAATAATTATAGGTATTGATTATATCAATAGTGGCCACTGCGTAGCACATAACTTGTACAATTAAACGGAATTAGATCTAGTAACTATCAGAAAAGGTTCTTCCTAAGAAAATTTGATTCGACTGTTAAAAGTAGACATTCCAGATATATTTACAAATTTAACTGTTTTAACAAGAATTATTTTCGTTGATGTAATAGTTAATAATAAATACATTAGGTCAAGTGTTCCTTACTTTGTCACGTTGTGTGATGACTCGTCCGATTTCGCCGAGCGCCAAAAACTCAACATGTTGAAGTGAGAAGTTACCACGCCGCTCCCAGAAGAGCAACTGACGACTTGACAGCTGAACAATTTAAACAGAGCGGCGGACGCGACTGATCGCTTGGAGCGCTCCTACTTGATAGTGGTAGTCAGGACGAAACGTTCGGTTCAGCAAAATCTGTAATCAAGGAGAGTTGAAGGATTTAGCAGCAGGTGAAGGAAGAGCCTATGATTTGTGTTTCGTCAGTGGTGGCTCGTAGCTAAAATTAGTGGGGGTGCTGCTCCAGAAAATGTATATCCTTTGTTTTAAATTTGTGTAAAAGGAAAAAGAAAACATGTATAAAAAGAAAATTTATTCAGGAACTTGAAAAATCTTAATAAAAAAAATTCAAACAAGTTTTAATTACTTAACTTAAATTGTTACAGTTCAATCTTGATCTATTAATTTAAAAATGAAATCCATTCTTCTTGTTTTAATTTGCGCCAAAAAAACTCAATAATTTTCTCCTTGATCTCTGGATGACAATTGAGGAAATTTTTCTCCATTGAAAGTACTGCAAGCGCATTTAGTCTTTCTGATTAAATAAAAGAAATGAAAAAAAAAATGAATCAAATAGAATAGCTGGAAGTAGAATAATAATTTAACTCTACAATCTTCTACACTTTATTCTTATTCAAGAATATGGTACACGGTTTTTTAGCACAACACACGATGAGTAAACAAAACTTCCTCTCACCATCACGCCAGAGCCGGCACTGCGAGAGCAACAGTGCTCTCTCTACTTGGAAGTCCCGCTTTCCTCCCAACCCCTCTCCTATGTGTGCATGCGCACAACAGTCAAACACCACGTTACTGGCACTGTAAAGCGCACAATTCCATACAAAGATTTTTGTATCTTTTTCATAAACTGGGGGATGGCTACTGAAGTACTGACATTAAGCTTAAGGAATATATATTGCACTACACAAATAAAAAACATGTAAAATAGCCCATTCATCTTCCTTTCACATTGGAATACCAGTTACGACACTGTGTGTAGTTCTGACAACTAGCAGAATAGTTGATTTTTTTTAAAATTATTTAGCACCGCGTCTTACTACCTGTCCGGGTTATACGGTTAAGTACTAGTTATGCTAATGGATTAGGAATTGGGAAGGTTGAATTTAGAGGAAGTGAACCCGCATTTGCGTGGAGGGAGAGTGGAAAACCATGTAGGGAAAAAAACGCAGTTCAACCGACCGAGATTCGAACCTCGATCTCCCTGTCCTCGGCAGTCAACCTCAACACGACTAGTACGTAAGCTAACTACGCCACCGAGGCGGGCTAGCTTCTTGTTAATTTGATGTCAAGATTAATGTTGTTTTCCTTGTTCTTGCTATAAGTCTATATTTTAATAACGCCTATGTGATATATCAGGTCGTCCTGTCATTTGTGATGCCTCAGATAGTCAAATAGTGAATATAACAAGTCTTTCTTTAGCCTATCACGTAACAGAAGATACGTGTGTAAGCGTTTTTTACTCATTATTCTGTTTAGAAGCAAGTAAAAATAGTTTTTCAACGCTTGAGTCAATTTTAAATAATAAAATTCTGCCCATTTTGTTGGCAATATAGTGGCGGACACCGGTATCCCACGAGTGTTCACCCAAAAGCGTATTTGATGGCCACTAGATCCCAGTGTGAATAAAACCCTAAATCTCATCGGTGGTCGCATGGTATAACGCGTCACTGTCATGGTATACTGAATGACCGGGGACCGCAAGATCTAGGTTTGAATCCTGGTTGGGATTACTGATGTTATTTTTCCATTAATGGTTTCCCACTCTCCCTCCGTGCAAATGCTGGTACATTTAAAACTATACCGTCCTCATCCCTTTTACATAAGCGTAGTTAATGAATAGGTTTAACCTGAACGAGTAATAATACGCAGTGGAAATCACCTCCAAAAATCACTACATTTTCAAGGTTTTGTAAGCAATAAAGTGTTTAAATTATCAAACGTGTTATGGAAATTGTTTCTGAACCTTATCTACATTGTTTTCATTTAACGCTTTTTTAAATCATTATATTTCTTTTAGATTCTATCTACACTCGTTTTACTTTACGCAATGCAATTAACTAATTTATCTCAACTTTGGAAACAAATTATGAAGATTAGATATTCAGCCTAAGCTTGGGTTAAGAATTGAACAAAAACCCTAAAGCATGTATCCGAGTTATAAATGTTTATTTTAAGGCAATGAGTCTTACAACCCGTACAGGCTATTGTCATATTTATACTAGTGGTTTAGATAGGAGAAAGTTATAATTTGCGAGGAAATATACCAGAATTTACGTGTAAAACCATAAACCAAGTAAGAAAAACCCCCTCAGTCCACCCAGAAAGTATTATAACCTTGACCTTCCTAATACCAGCAAACCAGTATAAACGGGACTAGCCACTTTGCCAGTGCTGGTATTTGTATAATACTAAAATGGTTATAGATAGGTTTGGATGCCTATCGTAGATCCTTACATGAATCTCTGCCTGTGCACTCAAATTTTTGTGGAGTTTCTATTTTCAAAGGTAGTATAAACAATAATAGGACCAAATAATAATAGATTTTTATAATTTTTGTCTGATTATTTGTTGCCAGTAAACTCAAAAAGTAATCACTGAATTGAGATGGATGGTCTAAAATCCCTAGGGTAATTTAGAACAACCCAACTAAAACTTATATGTATATTTTTGAAGTAAATACTTTATATTTTTTAGCGTATGGCGTATTTGACTCTGAGAGACCTACTATTTCGTTCGGTCACCGTGTGTGTAAACTTTTAGCCGGCCTTGGAGGTTGTCTATACATCGTTTTACGTCGTACTCGCAATGAGATGTGATCAGGGCCAGCGCAATCCATCAATGCAACCCGGGCTATACCGAAAAATGCTCCCCCCCCTGCCACCACCCAACAACAAATAGTATTAAGATTCGGTAGATTATGCTTTTAAAAGATTTTCTTGAGATTTTTTTTTATAATAATTGCGAAATTATTAGGATTTTTTTTTATTCAACAAGAAATTTCTATGTTCACAACTAGCACTCATAATTATCCAACTGTACGCCAAAACTAAATCACTTGTTATTACGGAAAGCTTAAATATATTTTATATAATTTTAAACGAATGTGATATGTGAATTTCAAATAAATAATTTAATTTTTTGTTCGAAAACCTAACCATAGTTTCCTTAAAAAGTAATATATTTAACAAATACTGTTTATTAAATATAGTTTTTTCCGTTGCGCAAATAATCAATAGTATGGGACTAACAGATCACACAATACTTCAACGTAATATATTCATAGCAAGCAAACACTGTGTTAAATTTTCAGCTCAAAATACAAAAAAATAATCAAGGAAAACGCAGGATGACTCCAAGAACAAGCGGACTAGTATTGGCGCTAGCTCTATTTAAACCATATTTTCTCAGATTATGTTCAGCTTTTCAATACACCAAAAACCATTCAGCTTAAAATTAAAAATAATAGATCACAAGACCCCTCTTGCCCTCAATGTAATATATTTACATAAAGAAGTGAAAACATTTGTAAAAATTCAACTGAAAACAGTGAGTTTCTTCAGAGAAAAATAAAGCTTACAATGAGCACAACGGGATAAGCATTGACATGAGCACACATATGTCGGCTGAAAATGACGGCCTGGCCTTTGTGCAAAAAAATGCGTAGTGCGCCCATGATCAAACTTGTACTCTTTGTGCGCCTTTATGTAGCCCTATAGAGGCGCATTCTATGAGTTTTACGTCAACCACAGGCGTTACAAGAGCAGAGAGCCACGAAATTCGAATGTACATGTGTACTTTTATATCCATAATATTATAGATGTATAGAGTCCGCAATCGCGAGCCTTCTTTGCTCTTTTTCAAATTATATTATTACCATGGTGACCTGGCAGTCTAGGGGTAAGGTGTCAGACTTCTATGCTGGCGGCTGGGGTTCAATCCTCGATCCCTGCAAAGATTTATCTGATTATCAAACCCTTCCTTCACCTCTGACAAGACATCTTGTGAATGTGAGGAATGCCAGGCCTCCGCCGTGGATTTGGATTCCACGTTAAACTGTAGATCCTCCATTTCATCTCACAATCACCCTACCATTACACATGAACGTAAGTGCGTATAAACCGAACGGGTAGTAAGACGCGGTGCTAATAATAATAATAATATTAATAATATATTATCACCTGTAATGTACTAAGTATTTCACATGTGCCTTGCGACAGACCACTAGGTTAATAAATCCTATTAAAATAAAATTATAATTCGTAAATTTTTAAAGAAATTTGAAACCTCCAAACAATGGCGTCCTGGGTCGTAGCCTTGCTGGGTCGCTATTTGGACCGTTCCTGGATGCGACAGTACTGATTATGGAGGTATGGAGTCAGTAGTGATCTTAAAGTTAACTCAAACCTAATTTACCAGACCATGGTGGCAATAGCAACAGTTCTCCTTTTGGGAAGAATAACTATGATACTGCCGGAAAATGCTCCCGAGACTTCTAAGACAGTAGCCATGGTGCTGAGTACAGTAGTCCCATGGCTTCTTTGGTGCTGACTGACAGCTTTAAAAAGTTACCAGACCAAATTATGTATCCCTACGCCGAACCATATGATCTGCAAAAACATGTGTTTAGCAGATGTCACATTTGACAGTCAAAATTTAGGTATATACCTAAATTTTGACTGTCAGAAATAAGCTGTGAGCTGTCAGTCAGCATCAAAGAAGCCATGGGGCTACTGTACTAGACCAAGAGGCCGTTCTTCCATTTGTTGTTTCATTTGAATAGAGATAGCACGAGTGGTTGATTCCAAACAATTCAACATTTAAAATAATTAATTTATAAAAAATAGCGGGATGTATTGACATTTAAAATAAGTTGTCAAATTGATAATAGTGACTTTGATATTTCACACACACAATTTCTTGTAAAATAAATAGATTTCTCCTATTTTTTTTAATAAATCTATTTTTGATGCCCGTTCGCTTGGATAACTGACCATTAATTTAAATATTTTTTCAATAATACCCACCAAGCAACACCAACAAATTCAGTTGCAGTACGGTTTAACAAGTTACATTCGTGTTGAATTGGATTGCTGGAGGTGAGGAGATCGGAGTTCAAGTCCTGGTAAGGCATACTAAGGGTTATTTTTCCTAAAAAATGCTCCCACTATCCCTCCATGCAGATTAGTGTACATTTTATCCGAAACTTTACGTTCCTTATCACAATTGAAAAAATGCAACAATTTATATTAATAAAATGAAGAGTTTGGTTGTCTGTCATGAACGTTGCTCGATATACCGCACAAAGAGGTCTGAAATTTAAAAATTAGTAGCCCTTGTGCACGAACATGTGCACCTGAAAGGTGGAATTCTAACATTTTGATTATGTTGTTTACTTTTCATCCTTTATTCTATTTAACACTTTTTAACCTTTTTACTTACCCTTTCAAAAAATTGATTATATCTACTTTTTACTCTTTTTACTTTCTATGCCCTTTTGGAACTTTTTACACATTTTTACACTTTTTAAACCTTTTTATCCTTTCCACCCTAAAATACTTCTCCGATGCTAAACCGGTTAATTTATGTAAAGAGGTGTAAAAAGAACTAAAAGGCCAAAAAAGTTAAAAAGTAAATATTATCAAAAAGAGTATTTCTAACCAGTCGAACTTCTCCAGTCTCCTCCTCTCCACCTTCTTCTCTAGATATGGCCCGCGGCAGCCAGTGGGTTCATTAGAGCTTCTCGGGGTTAGTTAAATAATGGTGGGGGTGGAGAACATAGTCGATTAAAGAAATTGATATTTATGATGTTGATTCTGAAGTTTTATTTTAGAGAAAAATTAATATACATTTTGTTACATTTTAAACCACTAGTTACACGATGAAAAGAAAAAAATAATTAGTACTTGAAGATGGACATAATATGTTATTATTATTATTATTATTATTATTATTATTAGCACCGCGTCTTACTACCCGTTCGGGTTATACGCACTTACGCTAATGTGTAATGGTAGGGTGATTGTGAGATGAAATGGAGGACCTACAGTTTAACGTGGGATCCGAACCACGGTGGAGGCCTGGCATTCCCCACATTCACAAGATGTCTTGTCAGAGGTGAAGGAAGGGTTCGGTAATCAGATAAATCTGTGCCGGGACCAAGGATTGAACCCCGGCCACCAGCACAGAAGTCTGAACATAATATGGTTATATTTGTGATAAATTAGCAACGTGGTGGTTTCTCTTTTTCTTCACCCATCTCTCAACTCCCTAAAGACAACACGTGAAGAACGACTATTCGTACCTCCTAGTATATATACGTCTTAATAGCTCACGAGCTAACCGGCAAGTGTCCTGCTGCTAACGCTTCCCTTCCACATAGTATCAAACACAGACGCTAAAATCTGATGTGCTGTTTGGTTAGCTTTTTGCGCCTAACCTCCCCTTTCCACTGTGAAGCCACACGTGCAAGCCACAGGTGCATCTCACAGCTTCCAGGTACAGATAAAATAAATCAGCAAGATGCTTAAAATGAAAGGTAAAAGTAATAAATTTAGATGATGCTAAGATTCCAACAAAGACTTTACAAGAATGGAAACAACTAGATTTAAAAGTTAAAAGACTAAAAATTAAGTTATTGAATTGAAATTTAAAACATATATTGCCTACAACTTTGGTTATGATTTGGACAACTTAAAATTAACATTTAACTCCACACTTTCTTATAATTAAACAATTGATAGTAATATAGAGATTTAATTAGGCCTAGAAAAGAATAATACATTGAAGAAGCTGAAGGCTAGTTATTAAAATAGCTCTAACTGATTGGAAAACAATAATGTACTATAAGTTTAGTACTCTCATTATCTTGATAGTGTTAACATGTTTCTAATAAACTTAAGGGGGGATTTTGTAAAACGATATATAACATGTTATTACATTCCTTTGAATATTATAAATACTGGGCACTTGCAAGCCTATTAAAACCATAGTGAATTTAGTAATTATAAGAATGGTATTAAACTAACAAAATAAACAATGGCAAACAAATATATATAAATGAAATGATCGAGAGCTAAGGGCCTAGAACCCCGACCACTTTACACAATAAGACCAAAAAATAAAAAATTGCAAAAACATCTATAAAATATCAAACTGTCTAAAATGTCTAAAAGGACGCAATATAGCAAAAATGGTAAAAATAATAAGAAGTAAATCTAATAAAAATAAAAGGGGTGTAAAGTTTACAAGGGGTAGAATCAATAAAAATGGTAAAAAGATTAAAAAGAGTCAACGGGCTAAAAAGGATAAAAAGGTTAACGGGATGGAAAGCATAATCTGGGTCAAAAGTTTAAAAAGGCTATAAAGGTATAGAAGTGCAAAAATGGTAATATGGGTGAAAAGGGTAAATGGGGTGGGGAAAAAAAAGGTAAACGGGGTTGATGGGGTGAAAAAAATCATAGAATATTTTTGATTGGATAGAATTACAACCCTTTGTCAACTAAATACTTAGGTTGTGACATTCTTAATTCTTTTTTATTTGTACCAACAGGCAAGAGTTCAAAGTATTGTGTGTAGAGAAGTTATAGCTTAATCTTTTTTTTTTAAAAGTCGGCTTTTAAAACATGTTTAGATATATTTATATTTTGACACTGTGTATTAGTCAGCTGACTTTCAAGTTTTGCATTACAATTAAAACCAATAAAGAATTAATATTTAAACATAATTTAAGATTCAGTTACTGTGGTTAGTTTTACATACTAAAAATGACAAAGCTATTTATAGATTCCCCATTCAAAAAACTTGTACACCAGCTAGTGTAAAATATACCTACTGTATACATATTTTAAAATTACAAATTTTTAAAATCGGCACAAAAGTTTATAAAAATACGAGTAGAATAATGCCGGTTTTACTCGTACAAACGTACATTTTATTGCATAGTTATTTAAATATCAACCAGCTCCTTGGTGCACTTGTCTACGAACCTAGGGTTCCAGGGTTCGATTCCCGGCTGGTACAATGGATAATTTTCCCGAAAGAGGAAGTATCTCAAAGGTCGCCAGGGTTTGGTTAGTTAGGCTTAGGCTAGGTTTAAGAGTTTATACTGGTTTCGGGTGACCTGGCGGTCTAGGGGTAAGGTGTCAGATTTCTGTGCTGGCGACCGGGGTTCAATCCTCGGTCCCGGCATAAATTTATCTGATTACCAAACCCTTCCTTCACCTCTGACAAGACATCTTGTGAATGTGGGGAATGCCAGGCCTCCACCGTGGTTTGGATTCCACGTTAAACTGTAGGTCCTCCATTTCATCTCACAATCACCCTACCATTACACATTAGCGTAACTGCGTATAACCCGAACGGGTAGTAAGACGCGGTGCTAATAATATAATCTACTGGTTCCACACCCTCATATTCACTATCGCCATCACCTCATATCATTAGGAAATGGAAAGAGCCTCTCAGAAAGTAAGTACTATTAGTGCATTAGGGCATTTTCTGGGCAACGGTACATTAACATGGGATATTCTTTCCACAAATCAGGGCTACGAGTGATGTAGCCCAGACAAGCATTTATATATATTTGAGAATCGTTCATTCACTATTTATCTGAATGACTCACTGAAAATCTGAGTTAGATACTTTTTTGGGGAAACAGAAATCACGTGTACCCCAAAATAAATATTAAAAAAATAGTAAAAATAAATGCTGTTTATATTATTACAACATAATTGCAGTTTTCACTTAACTAAAGGTTTTAATACGTTAAATAAACCTTTTATCCATACAAACATTTAAAAAATGTTACCCTGGTGGACCTCTCATAAGACAATAAAACTATGCTTTCAAATTTAAAAAGATCTACTGTATCAGTATAGTTTATTTTCAATGGTTCAGTTTTTTAAATGATTAAATAAAACCAAGTAAACCAAGTATCGTAGTAGTTTTTATAGATTTTTACTGTCCTGACAAATTTAAGATAAAGATTTTAATTTTCAAATTTGAAATAAGTTAATTGTAATACTTCTATAAAAACACATACAGCCATTATTTTAGCATGAGCAAGGATGCATGACCAAAATAACACTTATAAAATGAAATAATAATAATGACACATTTTAATGCACTCAATCATAGATACGGTTTATGATGAAGTTAAATATGTAAAAAATTTATAAAATAATAATAGTACTGCAACGTTTTAACATATCAGGTTTAAGATTGTTTTAATTAGAATATCGAGCCCTAACATGGTGCTACTTTTGAACATAATTTTCGTTGCTTATTAGTTTTTTATATCATAAGAATAAAGCTCCGTCAATATTTCCGTTGTCACAAGATTAGAAAAACTAAGTCTTAACATGTCATACAAATATATATTTTGTGTTATTTAAAAAAACCCAACATAAATATAATAAGACGGGCGTCCTTAAATGTGTTTTACTTAGTAGAAGTGATCTCTCTACGCACGGTATATCTGGAGGAATAAGTAAGTGCCAATTTCAATTGACCAAAACGTGACACTCAGCTTTGTCATCGGCTAGAGACTGAGTAGACAAATTTGGCTTTCTGCTGATTTTATATACAACTTTTACTAAACATTGTTCGACACCTTAACTCAGTCGGTAGTGTGTCTGCCAACTGAGCAAAGGGTACCGGGTTCAATTCCTGTCATGGCTGACAAATTTATCATTGGTGACTATGGGCTTATCCATTCATAGTGATTTATGGATGTTGTGTCTGCTCTAGATTTAAGTTAGTTTATAAGTAGTGTGCTGCTAGAATCAGTCGGTTCAGAAAGAGCACGTTAAATACCTCAAATAAATAAAAATAATTTATAGTTAATATATAGTGAAGTAATTTGTATGACTTGGGTTTACATACATTTACACGAATGAAAATACATATTCAGTTTTACTGGTGATATCGGCCATTTTTGTATGAAAACTTGAAATAATTTTTATTAAAATATTTAGCAGTATAATATGTTGCTTACGTTCTGTCGGTCTTACACTATATCTCGTGTTTACTATCTAATAGTAGGACTACTTATAAGCATATTATATAGGCTATTATAAAGAGATGGGACGCTTGAATCCTCGATTCGTAAAAATTACAAAAAAAAGTATATTGAATACAACTATTAAGATCTTGACTTGATATAATAATTTTAATAGGCTTGGTCGGGATCCCGAACTTTGACAAAATTAGGGAAATTGGATGCTGCCGAAAATTGGGAGGGAAAAATTATTCTCGACAATTTTTCGTGAAAAATTAAATCGAAAAGTCTACAATTAGAGACTGTTCATAAATGTGACGTTTGTATTTAATGTTCATTAACAATAAGGTACCTGAGGCAAATAAGGCCTACCTTAATTAAAAATTGAATAATTTAGACAATTGTTAAGATTAATTGAAACCGCGGTGTTAATATTAAAGTTTGTTTTATTACTTATTAAAAAAACACAAATAAGAACAAATCTGAGAGTAATTCATATTTTAACCAAGTCTTTAACAAAACACCATGTATGGGGCCTTATTAAACCATGGTAGTTTAATAAAACCCTCGAAAATAATGAATTATTAAATATTTTGCACTTTTGCATAGGAATTAGGTTGAGATAATCTAAAGTCATAATTCTAGCCTAAACACAGCCATCAGGGCATACAAATAAGTCATGGTCTTCTTTGTACAGACCAACATACTCCTCATGGCACCATTTATGATACCATGTGCATTGCCTCACATAAGAGACCCTTTCTTCTCTGCATCCAATACAAAGCATAACGTTGTATGTAGTCTTTCTCCCTTTTGTTGCCATTCTTACTCAACTTCCAGCAGACAAATAGTCATCGAACTCAGGCTTATGCTTTTTACCTTTAAAGACAATCATAGGGGGGATAGCAGTCCCTGAACCATATACACAAACAACAGTGACGCTCTCGGGCAACCATATATACTCTTAGGGCACCTTTTTGAGCTAAGACTGACTGCTGATTATGTATTGTGAGATGACATCCCTTCTCATCCATGTTGTACAGGCGTTCTGAAGGATTCTTAAAGGGGGTGCCTCGGTACGTGAGAAAGTATCAATTGTGGCAGGCCTCATGTTAAATGTTCTGTGCTGTTATCTTGAACTACAGCGTCTGTCTTTGTCTAATCTTATCCTCTTTACACTTACCGGGGTACCACCCCATGTCAGGAGAAGAGAAGCAAAGGAATGGAAACTTATCGCAAGGTCAAGAAGAAGAATGCGTGGCTGATCGCCTACCCAATACACAGTCCAGTAGACAGCCTTATATTTAGATTTTTTGCTAACTTGGGATTCTCGTGAAGGGATCACAGACAAGCACAATCAATTCTTGATCTTTAGAAGGTTTATTCCCATATACTTTTGTCGTTTTTCATGGTTCTCTGATTGCACATATTGCACTGAGAAGTATAGCTTCTCTCCATCCATTGCCTTTGTTCTTTGAACATTACCATGTTTGAAAAAGAACTACCAAATATTTCACTGTGGCTACTCATACGTTTAATTTCGCTAAACAAATGAGCAACATCAAAAATTCTCCGGCCATAAACTTCTTGCTATGGAGATGTAAATTCTGTCACTATCTGATCTGAACTTTTGCAGGTTTTCTCAATAGGAGATATAGGAAGGTTAATGACACCTTCTAAACAGTCAAAACTACTCTTGTCAAATGTATCCATCGAATTTTTTACTTCATAGCTTGTTATGGCAGTACTAAGCTCAGACCATTTTGAGTAGCCAAGTGTATCTAGCTCGGACCATTTTGAGCAGCCAGTCGTATTTAGCTCAGACCATTTTGAGCAGCCAGTCGTACCTAGCTCAGACAATTTTGAGCAGCCATGTGTATCTAGCTCAGACCATTTTGAGCAGTTAGGTGTATCTAGCTCAGACCATTTTGAGCAGTTAGGTGTATCTAGCTCGGATCATTTTGAGCAGGTGTATCTAGCTCAAACCATTTTGAGCAGCCAGTCGTATTTATCTCAGACCATTTTGAGCAGCAATGTGTGTCTAGCTCAGACCATTTTGTGTAGCCAGGTGTACTGTACTTTCTTGCTGTTTATTTAAATTAAGCCTAGGTAAAACCTCGTCGTTCTCTAGATTTATGTCTTCAAATTGCATATTACGAAGTGCCGTAAATGTTTTGGAGAACTCTTAGAGAATAATTGTTCAACGTAAATCCAAAATTTTGTCAATAGTTCACGCCCTTGAAAAAAAGAGCGAGTTTAAAGTAGGATGGAAATTATTGTTAACTATACGTTGTGTGATGGAGTAAAGTGTGCCCACAAAGGCTTAGTTGTGCAAAGCAAAATGTTTTAGGCCAGATATTGACAAAGAAGTAACCGTAATGAGATTACAAAAGGAGGGGTTAAGGCAGTGATTCCTAACCAGGGATCCGTGAGCCCATGTCCGGGGCTCCGTAAGAATCTCCAACATTAGTTTTTATTAATCTGGCAATATTTTTTTGACAGTGTGGAGATGTAATGTTAAAAGTGAGGTTGGTAATAATATTGATAAGAAAAGTTCAAGTACCGGTGGACAGTAATTAATAGATAGAAATAGGCCATAAATACTCCTGACATATTTAATTCAAAAGCGTTAATTTATTATTATTATTTACCATCCCTATTGATTTACACGTCTATTTTATAATTTATCTTTGTCGTACCTAATTTTTATTTCCCCGAGATTTTATTAAATATTTTAAGGGTCCCTATAAAGAAAAAAGGTTGTAAATCACAAGGCTAGGGACACTTTCCCACGCAGGAGGCCAAAATATTTATTAATAATGGATGCCTTAACAAGCTATTTCACGTCCAACTGGTTTATTTTGGGGGAGACTTCAATTCGATCTCTAATATATAAGGATAGTATGGATAAATCAAAGTGAGTGCTCATAGAAATAAGAATACATTTGAAAGAGGGCGGGGAGAGGGGTTTTGGGTGAGGGGGATATTTTTTTTTTAGAGCCCGAACACAATTATAATGTATTACTTCCTTAACAAAGTGGAGGTGGTTAGAGATCTTTACTTCAGTTTACTATTGTTTAAACAGTACACAAGATAGTTACATTGTATGCCAAATTTAAAAAAAACTATTCCTAGTGAAGGATATCACCAAATAGTTCCTGAAAGCATCCAATTTCCAAAAACATGTCGGTGGAAGCACACTTCAAATATATTCTAGAGCAGGAGCGCACACAGAAATTATTCTAAAGGAGGTTCCAAAGTATTGAAATTACAAGTTCAATAGTCAATCCAATTCACTACTTATATAAGGCTCATATTTCAAACAAAATATTTCATGAAGCTATACAGACTAGACAGCGTTAAATCCAGTTGGGCATGTCTCTCACTCAGGCATGGATTCAAGGGATGTGGGGGCTAAGGAGATATAATCTTCCCTTTTGAGCTATTAAAATAAATTAAATTGAAGTATTGAAGGGTGCTATACTCCTCTGCAGACATACGTCCAATGTGTTCGAACGAAACATATTTCATCCCGTTTACCCCGAACTCTGGATTTCCCGCCCCCTTCCCTCTTATTTCACCACTCCTTTGTGTAATAAACAGCGTGTTATTTACTATTGATTTTATTTTCATATTTTTACTAAATATAGTCCCTTGAATTAGGCATCTTTATTTTCGACAGTTCATTTTAAAATGAATTTAAAAATTATAATCACAAATGAAATATGTATGCTACAGTGGCTATATATATAAATTAAAGCTGGCAAACAAATCCAAGGTAACAGATAGTTATGACATATATAAGTTTAATCGGCAACCATTAGGTACAAAATATACTTAAAAGAGCACCATTTTGAACCTTAGAATTAAAATTTTTCTCCGGGGGTGAAAAAAACTCCTGGGGCACAGACCGCCACTTTATTGGTTCTTAAAAGTATTTATTTTGTGGTGTAGTGCCCCCTCCCCCACCTTTACATAATCCTGGATGCGCCACTGCTCACACTGTATTGAGACATTGGGTTATTTTAAACCTCTGGTTTAAGGTGATTTAACATTGATAAATCGTTGCTTTGTATTTGATATTTTATTTATCCTTCATGTTCTTCAGGGATGGTTTGGACCCGTTGTACCACCCCCCTCATGTGTACGCCCCTGTTCTTCAGTCATCTTATTTTTTAAATTTGCTGGGAGAGGGTTACTCCAACTAGATTCCAGATGCAAATAATTTTAAAAAAATCCAGGGGACGACTCCAAATTTATTTTAAAATCATCCAATTTAAAAAAATGTCCGGGTGAGGATCATTTCAAATAGCATCTATAGACAAACATTTAAAAAAAGGCAGAGAAGACCATTTTAAATAGTTTCTAGAGGCATCTATTTTTATTTTTCAATTACAAGCGAGGACCACTCCAAATGGATTCTAGAAGCATCTTAATTAAAAAAGAAAAATGAAGAAGACTTCTCCAAATAGCATGAAAATAATCTGATTTTCCAAATTTAGGGAAGAGGACATCTCCAAATAACTTTGAGGGACACTCAAGTTTTAAATATTTATCTTTAAAGGGGGTAGAGTAAGGGGGGAGGTGAAGGGGGGAAGGCAACTTCTCAAAAAACTTATTTTTTTGCTTGCCTCCCCGCCCCCCCCTATCCTACACAAGCTGCCACTGGCAGCAACCAATCCGTGCAGCTGGTACAAAATGATGGTGAACCCCTGAACTTTTTTAAAAAATTTGCCTACTACTGTCAACCATAGAAGCTACGGCCAAGAGGTTTAAAAGGGTGAAAGTTGAGAAATAAAATTTTATAGCTAAATTTTCATAAATAAAGCCTAGACTTGATTTTTTTTTAAATACAGTAATGATGAATTTTTATTTAAAGTCTGTTCAGCGTAGGAATTGTTTTCTGAAAGGCCCTTTTCCTTATTACTATTATTATTATATTATTATTATTATTATTAGCACTGCGTCTTACTACCCGTTCGGGTTATACGCACTTACGCTAATATGTAATGGTAGGGTGATTGTGAGATGAAATGGAGGACCTACAGTTTAACGTAGAATCTGAACCACGGTGGAGGTCTGGCATTCCTCACATTCACAAGATGTCTTGTCAGAGGTGAACCTTTTCCTTACCAGAAATATATTATATATTAAGATATTGGTAGAAAAAAAGACCTTTCAGAGAGTAATTTCTATTGTGAATGGATTATAACTAGATATATATTTGCTGTTTATAGAAATAGAGTCTAAAAAGACTTTTATAAAATGTTACTATAGACAGGGGTGAACTAAGGTGCAAAAGAAACAAGCGGACGCTTGGGGTGCCATAGGCTGCCGTGGGTGGAATTTCGTAATATGCAATAACTATAGCAAATACTGTTTTTATAGTACTTATATTTATATAAAATATATTATGTTACTGTATATACAAATACATCATTGGATGTAATTCTTGTATTGTAAATTCTAAGTAAGCCTTTAGGATGTAAGGTAACTAATGTACTGTACCTAATACTGTTTGTTGTTGTTATGGTATGCAATTAATGTCAAATCATTGGACCCAAATTCCCCTAAGCTTCTAGTTTTATCAAACATTGTATTTAATAAAACTTCTTTTTGAATGAATGGGGAAGCTAAGTTTAAACTACATTTTTAAGCTGAAAAATAAATATAAGCCTAAAGAGGAAAATTATTTTTAAATTTGTTCTTGTTTCCCGTCCCGTTCCCGCGGGAAATTGATACTTCCCGCCCAAAAATTTCCCTAAATCAAAATGTAATTCCCGCACAAGCCTAATTTTAGCCAATTGGTAAAAGGAATTTGGCTATAATATAATGTAGTGTGTGGTTGTGAGAGTAACACATTTACAAAAAATAACATTTACTGAAAAAAAAAGTTCTTTTTGTTAATGACGTAATATACATAACAAACAAAATAGCATTTGTCAGTGGCACCAAGCCTTAAACAACTCTTTTTTTATTCAATTTTAAATATTTTCTCTGTAACAAAAAAAATCACATTTTTAAAGATTCAAATTTGGATTCTAGGTTGGAGAAAGAAAGTTAAGATTTAAATTCAAGATTCGGATTCTAAAAATACAGGATTCGACCCATCTCTACTTAGAATAAAACAATTGAACTATTTCTAGTCATCCTACCCAGATGATAAAATATCACTTGAGCCAACTTTGTTGCATGTTCATATTATTGGATTTTTAATATATCCCAGAAACAGTTCAGACGTTTTGAGATGTTTGTTTAAACCCTCAGCTTAATACCGTTTTAAAATAGATACCGAACACTTTTTTATGACATCGGCAACCCTTTCATGAGAAAATGCATATTCTCCCATTAATGTAAATTATATAATTATATTAAAACTAAATAAATATAATAATATATGGAAGATTAAGTGATTAACTTTTTTGCAGAATGTTCATGTCTTATCAATATTAGGTTATAAGTCTATAGGAGGTATATTCCATTCACCGTAGGAATTGACTTCTGAAAGGCCTTTTTCCCTAACAGAAATCTATTATATAGTAGGATATTGGTAGGAAAAAAGACCTTTCAGAGAGTAATTCCTACCGTGAATGGAATATATGGTAAGACTGGGGTTTAGGTGAGAGAGGTAGAATTAAGAGGCAATACTCTTATATTAATTATTTCTTCGTTATCTCTATTCCATTATATTCCAATTATTTGATTGCAACAGGTTATAAACACAGTAGTAATCATTAATAATTGGCTAACCATATGTGGTAAAAGTGCGATAACTGACCTTTAGGAAGATAACGTTTTAAAATAAATGTAACGGAACTCCGCACGGACTTTCTCTCTCTATTGTTTAAGAATGGAGATATTCACTCAAAACTCGTAATGTATTATGTGAAACGAAATAATATACACTAGCAAATCCAAAGATAAACTGCGCTATACTTACGAAAAAAAAAAATTTGACTCCCGGTTTTAAATTTTATAATTTTATTTTTAAAGAATTAATGTCCTCATTTGTATATTTGGACCATTAAAAAATATCGATACTGGGTCCACAAGTGTCAACACTTCGTAATAAAATTTCAACTTCCAGTTAAAATGTTCTACATTTTATTAGATTTTGCACATCTTCAAGTCATCGAATTACTATTAAATTCCTCATTAATATATTTTGACCAATAAAAAATGTAAATATTGACTATTGGGTCTAAAATGAAGGAGATAGATCATTGTTGTAAAAATATTTCCCCCAAGAGGTTAAAGAAAGAAGAACAACTTTTTGAGATATTTACTAATATTTAATTACTCTATGGCATTAAAGAATTATTGCATTAAAACATAAGTAGTAGCTTTGTTCAACTAAAGCTCACAAAATTGTATCCATATATTTGTAAATATCTCAGAAACTATTGGTTTTATGAAAATATATGTCAAATAGGAGTTTTTTTTAAATTTCTAACGGTGCTACAATTTTACAATGATAAGTCATTTAGTATCTCGTCTAGTCAGGGGCTCCGGAAGATATTTGAAAGTGAAAGGGGGGGGGGGGCTCAACTGAGAGGGAGTACGGAGGTCCTGTCCGGGTAAAATTTTAGTCTGGGAATGAATTTGAAGCTTTTTGAAGGAGGTTTATTTTCACGGATAGTATATTTTTGAATGTATTTTTTTGTCATTGTATAGTAGTAACAACATAGGAACATGTGTGGGAAAAAATGTGGTAACTTTTTTTCGGTTAGCAATTAAAAATGATATGTAGGCCTCGTTTATATTTTTACCTTATGGGTAATAATAGCTATTTGTGTAATAAGGGTAATTAGGAGAAAAAAGGATTTTTTAACATCCTGGCTTCCTAGCCAAAAGGAGAATCAGTAGCCCTCCTCAAAAATCTTTCCGAAACTTGGATGCCCTCAGAAGCTATTTAGAGTGGTCGATACTTGAACATATTTACGAAAATTTATTATCTTCTAGAAGTTATTTGGAGTGGTTCTCACCCAGAAGATTTGTTTGTATTTGGAATTTTCTGAACGCTACTTAAAGTGTTCCTCACCTGGAAGTCTTTTGCATATTTATTACCTGTAGATGCTATTTAAGGTGATCTACCCACTAACACATTTTTGAAAATTAAATACCTCTTTTAAACTTTTTTAGAGTGGTTGTTTAGTGTATTTTTTTAAATGTGATGCCTCTAGAAGATACTTTGAGTTTTTTAAAAATTGTGTTTAGTGAACACAACCAAAGAAATATTTCGTACATTTATGTAAGTGCTACGGGTCTTACAGAATGCCAGGGTTATCCACAACTTGCAATAAGGATATTGTAAGTTGAAGTCCTGAAACACCTGGGAGATTAAACATTGGCCCTACATTCTGATGTCCCTTCATTTTGAAATATACGATCTAGAGTAACGGCAGATTAAAATTTTAAACCCAGCTTATCTCTGATGATAAAATGTATTTATTCCACACATTTTCAAACAGCGCTGATAAGGCCTACCTACACTTTAAAATTCCTTTACTTCCCCAGGTTTTCCAGACCAAAGTATATTTAATTTCCAATTATTTTATAGTAAAAGCTATAGGCCCACATACATTATCTCATAATTTTTATTGCCATCTATTAAATTATTGACACAAATATCATCAAGAAATCACATTATTTGGGGATAAAACTAATAGTTTAGACTTGGTAATGCCTTCTAGTTCGTATTTTACAAATTATTGCAATACATTTAAAAAACTTCAAGGAATTTTTTATAATTTCTGACTTCTCGATTTTTAATATCACACTTAACTACTACGCTTTTACAGGTTTTCTCTATTTTCCATATACACTCCCTTTACCTGAAAGGTAGAAATCCTAGTATCGTGGGTGTAGAGAGAATTTAATTTTGGAAAAATTCCAAATTGTAAGTCTATGACTTAAGACTTCTGAGAAATAAGAAAATTATTTTAAAAAGTGGTGGTGAAACTTTCTTTATGGGAGGGGGGAAGGGGAAATATCAAGACTTATTTATCTTAGGAATTTTTTTCCCTCCCAGTTAATGTTTTAAAATTGAATGCCCTAGATTTTTTTATATAAATTTTTCTCCCTCCCAGTTAATGTTTGAAAATTGTATGCCCTAGAACGTGTTTGGGGTGGTCCTCAAAAGTGGAGAGTTTTTGAAAATTTAGGAGAAATTTAGAATAGACTTTTCCAGATTATTTTAAATTTGTATAATCCTAGAGCCTATTTGAAATAGTCCTCCTCCAGAATATTTTTGAAAATTGGATGCCTTTAAAATTTATTTTAAGTAGCGATAGACCAGATTTTTTCATAAATTAGATTCCTTGAAACAATTATATAGTGGTCCTAATCGAGAAATTTTGACACCCAAAAAAAGCTATTTAGAGGGCTCCTTGCCCTTTTTTTTATCATCAAAGTTAGACGCCTCTAGAAGCTATTTGAGGTTGTCTTACCCCAAAATATTTTTGAAAAATGGACGCTTTTAGGTGATAAACTACTATCTCTGAAGATCGGGTTGAATTATAAAATTAAGATAAAAAGTTTCACAAACATTATTTTGCGATTAATATTAAACACTTCAGAAATTTTCGGATAGATGTGTTGGGTTTGAATCCCTTATTACTCCCTCGCTACTTCCATGATATATTTTATCTTCTAAGCTACCGCTGAGCCATGCTAGCCTTTCAAGGTAAACTAAGTGTACGTATAAACCCTTTAAAGTCTCATATTGTGGAAGGCAGCTTAATGAACCTTTAAGCTAGGGTTGATTAAATATTTAGTATTTCTCTTACAAACCATGTGTTCACAATCAAATATATTATCACAGCAATATTTAAAGTAGATTTAAAAATAATAGAATATTTGATTCAAACCAAAACAAGAAATTGTATTTATTTGATTAATTACTAGCTTTTTATTTTTTTTAAGATTGATAAAATTATGTCAAAAATAAAATTTGAAATTAGGTTGAAAATCGACCTCGTGTTAAAATTAAACTTACAATTCAACTGGGATTTATTTCAATTTATGGTTTTACTCTGCCTTTACTACTCTGGTATTGCTTACATTTAAGGCAATTACAATTAGTCCTAATGTTAGTTAATATATTTTTGAGAAAGAGCTTTTTTGTTGTGTAAGAAAAATAAACTGAAATATTAGGGCATTTCAGTTTTCTATTAAATTTATTATAAATTTATGTCTTTATTACTTAAAATTACTCAACTTATGGTAACAGATGTATGTTTTATCATGGGTTTTAAATTTACTTGAGAAATATTGGGGGGCTTAAGTTAGTCCCAGCACCCAAGATAAAAACAAGGGAGATCAAGTCCCCCTGCCCCCTGTTCTGGGGCCCCTGCGTATATTTGCAGAGATTAGGAAATTTCTGGTTATCTAAAGTATGCTAAAAGTCCTTTTCATGAGAAAATTAAAATAGCCATTTTGTTTATAATCTTAATAAACGTATATATACGAATTTTAATCAAAATCATTAAAGCCGATTTTGAGAAAAACGATCTTTTCTTTTTTCGTCCTCTAGTAAACTACTTAATCTCAGGGTTAAGCAGATACATAGACCAACGGCATTGCAAAAAACACTTTTTAGGGTTGGGGAGGTCATGAAAAGTTGACATCCGTCAACATTTCGATTTCGATTTTTTTGATGGTCACAATACTTTACCTTAAGTGTTCGAAACGTAAAAATATATATATATATATATATATATATATATATATTTGCGTTTAGCTTGAAAATGATTGATTTTATAAAACTATGTTTCAAATAAAAATGTTTATTATAGATAGACCTACATATTTGCAATGATAAATAATTTCATATTTCAATGTGTTACGGATGTATGATAAAAAATGAAAATTTACGCATCAGACCGGAACCCTTAAAGTCATTTTGACGAAAAATTTAGAGTATCTATTTTGTTTGTAATATTTATCAATGCTTAAAAATTAATTTTAATCAAAATCATTAGAGACGATTTTGATAAAATCGATTTTTTCCCTCTTTATCCTTCAGTCAACTACCCTTTATCTTAGGGTTAGATATCCAATCCAAAAAAACCCTCAGGGCATCCCTATGAAAACCCTAAATACCAAGTTTTAGCCCGATCAGAAAAATAGTTTAGGCTCTACTCCGAGGTACAGACAGACGGACAGACAGACAGACAGACAGACAGACAGACAGACAGACAGACAGACAGACAGA